>CAJPVJ010000237.1:0-31061 GCA_905397405.1 Oppiella nova
TGCAATTATTGAATCACAAAACTATTAACTATTACGTGAGAAACGACTCACAAATTCTCCAATTTTTGTGTCCATTATTTTGAATTAAAGAATACTTTTAATGAATAGATGAATAACACAGACCTAACTAATACTATAACTATCCAACGTCCAATGTAATAAATACCCAGAACCAAACAACATTGCAATAAATAATAACTACAGTGCAGTATTTATTACATCAAGTTATTTTTCAATAATTAGAGACCCAATACGTGACCACAATTTATATACCTGTAGAGTATAGATATTTTAAATTAGAAATAATATTTTATTTCATGGTTTTCTGTGATGAGTGGGAGACAAAAATTTAAATTTACCAAGCAATTATTGAATTAATTGTGCGAACATTTTTTCCACGCTTTTAATTTGCGTTGATAAGTAAAATTGTGATTTGAATGAATAATAAAACTCTTGAACATTATATTGTCTCTAAATTTGAAAATTCTTTGCCAACAAACAATTCTTACGACTCGTTGGCTATCAATTGGAGTCAATATTTGGCAATTTCGAGATAATCCTGTAATACGAGCTGTTGATGATATGTTTGTTGGTGGCCCGGCTCACACTCGTATACTTTACAATACGGGTATTAGAGATCAATTACAGGTATTGTAGTATCGCCTCAACGGCTGTCCTTGAGTTTCGCAGCAAATTCTTTATGATCGTCGCTTACCACTCAATATATGGCAGCGCCGGTATGTAATCAAATGTAGTGAAGCTGTCAAATGTGATGTACAAGTCCTCAACCCTTGCACTTAGAAATACATGTCTAATGCGTTTTTCATTGGCTTTAATGACAAACATTTTGCAAATAATAGATAGCATTGAATTCAATACTCTATTGTCTGTCTCGTTGTGCAGTATTTGTAATCAACATAAAGTGAAATAAAAGCGAAATTTTTATGCGATTCTCTACTTTTAATATAATATATAAATTGTCTTTTGTTTGTTAGGGTAGGAGTAGTTTATTGATAGTCTAGTTGTCATTAAAAGAGTTTCGCTTTGAGCCAAATTAGATCAGTCCTGATGCCAGACACGAGAGCACAGGTATTATAGATGTTAGATATGGTATTTATATGGCCCACGAATGTTAAGAAACTTTCCGTTTGAGTGAACACTTTTATGGATAACTTGGAGCGACCGGTGCTCGCGTCGACTGCTCTTATGTAAGGCTGAGGTAGCGTTTTGGGAGCGCATGGATGCCACACAACAGTCTACTATAGGGCACTCAATCTTTATCTTGAAGTTGTAGTCGCGATAAAATGTTGTAAAACTTACTTTTACTCATTCTGTAGTATTTTAGTTTTCAAATGTTTACTAAAATTTGATTGAATTTTCGTTAAACTATGCACATGTATGGGAAGTTCCCATTGGGAGTTAGAGTATTTTATACATTGAGACTTATAAGTTATAACAGACAATATTTTTCAATTAGACGTATCGAGGCGAACAAAATGTGTTTGATGAGATTTTTTACAAAAAATTTGGACTCAATAACCAATGAATAGGAATATTAGCTAATATTACAAACGGCACAATAGACTACAAAACAACTCCTGGTGAGTTTATGCATTAGCCGTTTGCTATTGAAACTGACAATAAGTACAAAACTATAGGACATGGAGTTAAAGAGGATATGGGATGCAAACAATTTAAGAGATCACAGTTTGAAATTCATAGGTTTTTAATCAAATAAATAAAATATTATATAATTTCTGCCTTAAATACATATTATAAACGCATCATTGGTTGGTATTCAACCTATCGATGGATTCAAATTGAACTAAGCTTTGGGTGCTTTTGGGAAATACTGATAGACGGACACAATAAGCAATGAATTGTTAAGATGTAGTTATGTATACTTCGGTGGTCTTACCTAAATGGGAAGGAAATGGTATTTAAACTCAAATTAGAGATGTTGTGAACGCATCGAAAGCTAACATTAATAGATATTTATTAAAAACATTTATAACTGAATAATAATTATTGGATCGGATGCCGACCCAAATCAATCATAACCGCAAATAATAGCATTGATTGGCATTGTTTTGAACTATAAGTTTTACGATTTTTAAGACACTTGACCTCAATTTCATATTATATAATGTATTTTCTATTTGAACAAAATAATATTTATTATATATTTAAATAATATAAATTTACAATGTAGCTAATTTTTTAATTAATGTTAAAATTGTTTATATTTTGTTAATGACTACACATTTCTTTAATAACTCCGATTCTATAAAATAAAGTTTGATGTTTATATGGTTTGACAAATGAGTTTAAAGGTATAAACAAATTAATATTGTTTGCTGTGAAGTGCTGTGAATATGTCACTAAAAAGAGTCGTCAAAATAACTCAAAGTCTCTCCATATGAAGGTATGGCCAGAAAAAGTGTGCAATTCTTTAAAAATTTAAATTTTTAATATAAAGATAAGACATAGTGTGGGGTATCCTCACGTCCTCTAGACATAGGCTCCATATGAGGTTAAAAAGTTGACCATTTATTCAGTGCAGTAGAAGTACAGTATATTTGGCTAATAATTCACTTTCTAACACTTTTTAACAATCTTTCATATCATGCAGAGAACAGTCGTATATAATTGTGATCTTTATCCTGATATATTTTAAATAGCTTACTTATAGCTAATAGTTATAGGAATGTAGTACTTGTACCGGTAATTTTATTTTAAAATATAAATTGATTGGAGCGATTAAAATTCATTCAAATATTATTTAATCACGAAACAAAACTTATAATGTTAATTAAAAATTTAAATTACTATTTTGTTCGTATTATAACTTTAAAATCATTGTATTGTGTGTTGTATTGGTGGCAGTGGTGTGACTCCAAGTCTTGTAGTGTTTTAAGATCCAGTCGTCGATATGTTGTTTGGAAGAGAAAAACAATTTGACGTCAAGTGAACTGATAAAGCGATTTATGAATGATGTCTGCAATGCCTTCAACCCTTTCCCTCCGTTTCCTCGCAAACACCGCTTACGGCGTCTTCACAGCTAAACAGGAGTACTAATAATCCATCATTTAGTCAATTGTTTTATTTTAACACAACATAGAAAGTAATTACTTCTGATATAAAAGAAACCAAATTTCGAGAACAATTGAAAAAAAACTCAAGGTTTTTAAGATAGTTTGTGAAATGTTCAAAACATTTACTTTCGTTTTAATTGAAAGTAGTGCTATGTTTTGTGTTTTTAATATAATATTATAAATAATAATTTATATATAACTAATATTTACTATAAATAATATTTAACATAAATAGTAATTATGTAATTGAAATTTGTTTTGAAAGTATACAAGAATTAAGGAAAAGTTTTATTCGCTTCGGTAATAAATATTAGTATCACAGAAATCGATGTAAATAAGTTGACTACCGGTATAGGACTGGTTAAGTTTAGGGTTGAGATCATCCCTTTTCACTCATCACTGGTTTCACTTTAAGCAAAACTAATAAATAAGTCATAAAACTTACGGTACATTTAAAATAAATAAAATTATAGACGAAAATAAAGTAATTATTCGGAAACGAGAATAAGCATTGAATGGCTAATACCGTAAGTTATATACACATTACTATTGTTATACACCGTATATTTGTTTTGCGTAGCACTGGACTTGTATGAATTGAATTGAGAGCAACTAATTTGTGAATAATTTTCTTGTAAGCCAGTGATGGTCTACCCTTTCATTTGTCTGACCAAAAGAGCCATTTATAGGCATCGCGTCTCTAATGTAATGACAAACAGACTTCTCGTGTGCACTGTAAGCCCAACTAAAAGCCATATGAATGAGATTCCGGTAATTTTGATCGTAAGCTCTTTTACGGTATTAGTTATGTGTTGTTGTAGTAGGAGTTCACCAGAAGAGTGAAGGCCACCAACATTGATATCACTGGCGATGATTGCCATTATATGGCCATCGGTTGCCATTGCGATGCCATAAGTGCTGTGCAAAACACTGCGCTCGCGAATAATTATCCCGGCACAAATGAAAGTTAAGGCGCTTTTACATGAGTTATATCTAACTTAATAATCAAAGTTAACTCAACCGCCCGTACAGCCAATTATGTATCAGTTGCTCATCCAATCAGTAGCTTATGACTTACAACTGACTATTAAATTGAATACAATTACCGAATGCAAGCAATTGTTTGCATATTCAGTGCCTTTTTAGCAAAGATTTAGTGCAAACGAACCAATCGTACGGAATATACACACAATTCCTAACAATTCTGTAGATTATGGTCTCATCTGAACGCATATACATCTTAAGACCGAAACCAATCGCTGGTCATTGAACTTAAACTCACTTTAAATGCAATTTTTGATGATTTTTGCACAAAAATAATTTAAAAATATGTAATACTCCGCTTTTTTGACGAGTTTTGTCTAATAAACTTTTTGACACCTCTTGGCACTTCCAATTTTGCAATTATGTAAGCCTTATATATAAAGTAGAAAGTGCTGTCAAAATAATTTATTTTTTGCTCAAAAACATTTTGAAATCTTTTTACACTTGGCCTGCGAATCGAGTTTTAAGTTTAGTACCGCTTATGAAAAACAAGTCGTTTATTCAATTAGTCACTTATAATGCAATTTTGTTCATTAAAATAATTTTTTAATTGCTATTTAGAATAATTCATTGAACTTCAACAACGATAATATTCATGACTACTGTATATGATCCTGGTTAATGCATAATATAGAGGCAGCTCCATAATAATCATAAACATTAACAATATTTTAGTACTTTGAGGCCTAACTCGAGAAACATTATCTGAATATTAGACTTAACTAACAATTTATCCAAAAGTATATCATTTTTGCAAATATGAAACTTTTGCGGTTCTATTGCCGGTTTGCACGACTACTGTCCCTCTAATACTGTTTCCTTATATATAATAATTTCTTATAATTCGAGAATTTTTAGAAAAAAGTCTTAAACTTATTATTATTATTGCTTATGATTATCACAACCTTTAAGAGAAACAAAACTGATTATTGAGTAATGGCTGGAATTGAGTGAAAAAATTGAATTTAAGAATACGTTAAGAGTGTTGAGTCTTAATGAGGAGTTGATTGCAGTGTTATATATGGGTGTGAAGTGAGGGCTGGTGTGTGAGAGAGTCTATCAAATTATTTGGTAGCCGTTGTCTGTGCCGCCAATAACCCGAATCCATGCGATTGTTTGCAGTCATTAGAGTCGTCAACATATTGTTATGTTATGTTACGAACCGCTATTGCATTGAAAGCGCAAAAATCCCATTGAAATACATATTCCGTGACTGAGTGGTCGACTCGAGCCATGCAAGTGATGGTGATATGGCTCCGGGCCTTTCGTGGAAAGGTATGAATATTTCTGGCAAATCGTTTTGAATGGCTCTCGCACTTCAAGTCCCGCTTCCTTAACAATTACCGTCCGTTCCCTTTGACAACAATTTTTTTGCTCTCAAATATTTTTGTTGTCTTAACTAAAGAGTTGTAAAACTAGGAGTGTCCGCACCAACACCAACAACCGTACAAATAATTATGAGCTTTCATATCAACTGTGATTGAAAACGCTAATTGTGTACAGGCGCTGGCAGTGATAACAGTCCCTTCACACAAAAAACATATCTAAAAACATCCCGATCCCTATGAATCTGGTATTTGTTCAGTCCGTTTGAGAAGTTGTTATATTCTGCACAACAAGTGATGACAAGTGATTAAAAGTATTTGTAAACTATTTTTGATATGTAATGCAAATCACAGAACTTATTATAAGCGAAGGAAATCCTATAATAACAGCGTTTCATACGTGAGAAGGGCTTTGAAGTATTCATTTGATTGACTTCAATGTGAAGTGAATTATGATTATATGATTAGCCTTTCACTCTCGAAACCCGGTCTCTCGTCTCCAGACTTTCCTCTAGTAATCAATCTTTAGATAAACACTGTTTCTAATGATGACATCAACGCTAATGAATGATGACTTGTTTTGGGTAATGAATTCATTGCAACGAATATTTCATTCATTTATCTTAATTCCCTCTAAAACTCAATGTAATTGTTTTGATTCATTGAACTCTAATTCGTTGTACTCATCGCTAATGAAGACTCAACACAAGACACAAGACTTTTATCGCTTTTTCCAAGTTAAACTCAAATACGATTACATCTCAGAAATTATCAGTTTTAGGGAATCGTTTAGAAAAAGTTTTGGCCAAACCTTAGACTCGGGAAAGCAATTGATTTAAGCGCTGATTAACTATATTTAGACGAATGTAATGGAATAGTCTTGTTATAGCCGTAAAGATAATAATTAAGACGAGAGAGAGAGAGAGAGAGAGAGAGAGAGAGAGAGAGTTGGCCGGTTGCCAGCGCCGGCATCCCTTACCCCCGGTATCTACGATCACTTTATATGTAGAACTAAGGCGTGATTGTAGTTTACAGTAGTTTGAAAGGTAGTCAAAATCAGTTCACTTTTACTTTTTGCCTCACTTTCGCTATCGAGTGCTACTCTACTATTGGAGTCATGTTAACATAACTTAACTCTGAATGCCATTGAATTTACGGTAAAGATAGCATCCATTGGCCGGTAATGTATCGATAATTACACAAAATTATTAGATAGAAATATTCACTTCATATTACAACTCAAATGTCTATAAAAAACAACATTTTTTGGAGTTGTATTTTTTGAGACTATTTTAAACAATAGTAAAAAACACATAAAAATTCTCTAAATCTCTCAATTGGCGAATAATTTCCAACAAATATAAAACCAAATGATTAGTACTGAAGAAGACATAGACAGCACATAACCCAAGACAAGGTCACCGATAAAATGCATTTGCAGTCATAGCCAACAACCGATTCGGTTATTACAAAAGAGAGTGATTATTGGAAATAGGATTGCAATGGGAAAGGGAGCCATCAGTTATTGCCATAACTCTATAGCGATGTTGTAGTCCAGAGGAGAGAGAGAGAGAGAGAAAGAGAGAGAGAGAGAGTCGTCAGTACTTTACAGGTATTGTGGCATCAATTGAGTGAATGAATGTTCAATCAGTGAATAAACCGGAGCTCTCGTAGTATTTGGCCATAAAATACATGGAAAGTAATGCATTCCTTGTCTAACAATTGTGGCAAACAATGAATAAATCTATCAACATATGAGTCCTAAAGAGCACACATTTCTCTCCTCTTATTATTTCTCCTCATTTTAACCAAAAAACTCAATGAAAAGCTATTATTTCGGCGCTAATGCCATAGAATAGGCACACATTTTGTGTGAGTTTTTTCTTCTCTCGTCTAAAAGAAAATTTGTTTTCAACTTATTTTTTCGGCCAAAGTTTTCTTAAAATGTGATTCAATTTGAGTCTATTTCAGACAAAACGTGATTTTTTCTTGTGTTAGACTTTATATTTGTCTCTGACTTAATATAAACAATTTCTATCAAATTAAGAGTTTTAAGTTTCATATATAAAGAACTCAATTCATGCTACATATAAAAGCCAAGATTCTTTGTATTCAAAAATTATATTTATATTAAAAACATGAATAACACTATTCAAAGTCAATAAAATATGGATTTCTATTATAAACTACAGCATAATTTTTAATAAATTTTACTTTTTGTTAGTACTTTTCGGAGCAAACGTTAAATAAATAATATTTTCCATTAAATACGATAACAATTAAAATTTTATTTAAATTTATTGTAAATTACAAAATATAATTTATTACAGTAGACATATTACATAGAAATATAATTTATTGCATTGATATTAAAAATATCCGTTATCATATATAGTAATAATTGTATTGTATATTAGACGAATAAAATAATAGAAAAATATATCATTTTATTGTTTTTCAACATTTTTAAAATCTTATTAATATTTCCAATTGAGTATATAATAAGGTATTGAATGTCGTATAGAGACATTTTGTATAAATATAAATTAATTGATGTATAATTATAATTAAAAATAACTTTATAATTAAAAGATGAATGATTATAATTTACAAAATGATAAATTCTATACAATAAATATACATACTTATCTATACATTAAATTATATATAAATGATTATTAAATCATGAGTCCATTGATTGCCCGCTAAGAAGCTCATTGAGTGCCATAATGTAGTGCTGAGCCATTTGTAAGGTTTCATATTTGGATAGTTTGGAGTCACCGCCGATTCCTGGGACCACTTCTCGGAGTTTATCGAAAGCAATGTTCAGTGAATGCATTCGTTTCCGTTCCCTCGCATTGGCCGCCAATCGTCTCTTTTTAACGACAACCGGAGCGCCCGATCCACTCGTTTTCGGCTCTTTCGACGAACTCTTTGGGTTCCGTTTCTTACGGTTCTTCTTCGCCACGACCTCAGAGTCTGTTTGTTGGCTTTGAGTGGAGTCGGTGTCAGCCGTGGCAGACAAAAGCATCTTCACATCCGATGTGAACGAGTTGTTTGTATTGAGAAACTTGTGATGAATTGAGTCAAACGAGTCATTGGATGGCGAGCCGCACGAGTAGTCGTCGACGGAGGCGATGGAGTAGGAGTTGGCCGGCGAGACACTGGTGCCCAACGAGTCCACGTCGAAGTGGTTGGAGTCCAGGCTCTCAATACTTTTGATGTTTTCTTCTTCCATAACAAAACAAAACGAATTATTCGCATAAAAAATACTGTTTTCATTCATTTCCGATGAAAATGCGAGCGGTTCTGGAGTTCACAAACAAAATTACGGATAATTCAATTCAATTACAGAACATAGGAGTCAACAATTCAGTAGTAGTAGTAGTACTGGCGCTGGGATGTGTGAGCGAGAGGCACAGGTAGTAGATATTGCAGCACTTGTTGTAGCAGTTGTGTGAACTGGACCTTAGAGACTCACCTTTTATATGGGACCAGAGCTCCACCATCGCAGACACAGCGCAGAGCCTTCTCATCATTATCTTGTCAGATAACAAGGCGGAGATCCCGTCCCCATCCCTTCCCCATCCCGTCCCCATCCACGCGCTTTAGCCCGAAGGCAACGAAAGGTTCTCCAAATTCAGCCGATTCTTGATTTGGCGTTTGTATGAGATCTCACTCACTATTGTCCCCAATATTCCTATTATTTCTATACTCTATTAGATTTTGGACATCAATTCAATGTTCACTTTCAATGTTCACGCTATTTGTGACACTTCATTTCATTAATAGTGTGTCCTGGTCATTTCTAATTATGTGCTGCTTTTAATCAATTATTCAAATTATGCATATATTATATTTGGCTATAATATAGTTGGTTTTAATTTTTAACTATTAAAATAAAATTGTTTTTGTTGTTTGTCGCAAAGATTAAACATTTTAATTAAGATTTCAAATATGAATTATTTTTTTGTTTAAATAAGAATATCAAAATTATTATTTATGGGTCACATAAATCACCAGAAAACCCTTTACTTTAAAACTTAAGGACTTGCAATGATTTAGGTCTCAATATTTCTACCAAAAAATGAATTAATATTCAACTCAAAAGACAATTATGTTTTTGGGCAAAAATCGATTTTTCAAAAGTATTTTTTAAATTGAAAATTTAATGAAGTTTTGTGTTTCGAGACAAACAAAACAACAATCGTTTGCAGTGTTATTAGTGTTAGACAACAGTGGAGAGAGTTATGAATCATAAAAGTGAGAGTAAAGAAGTGCTCAAAATTCAAGCAATCGATGGAATTTGACTACAATTAGCTAAACGGGAGGAATATTCATACCATTCAGACCATACAAATGACTTAATAAATATTCATTATATTCTGCTACTTCTCAAAGCAAACCTTTTTTCATTATCTCTCTCTCTCTCTCTCTCTCTCTCTCCCTAATGAGTTTGTTGTACTTCAATATTGAATGTCCACTTGGGATGGGATGGAAATGCGGTCTGAGGTCTAGTATACTATGTATAGTAATATATGAAACGGTCATAAATAGTGATTTTGATGAATGGCTGCGGAATAGCACAAAGCTTACAACATATAAGAAAGGATCTGAACTATACTTTCGATACACTGTTGGGCCAAAGCGTTTGGGAACAGGCTATCAGTCTTTGGAGACTCAAAAAAATCTCTTCCGCTAGAAGTGTACGAAAGAGTCCGCAGAAAAAAAGAGAGAAAACAATTTGCAATGTTTTTCGAAGTTTTCTATTGTTCACCAAAAACTAAGACCCATTCATAAGCATATCATAAGTTATTATAAGGGGAACACCAGAGCACCGGCCGAACCGCGCAGCGAATACACATTTGTCAGAAATTGGCTCAAAAATCGTATTGACATCCATTGAGCCAATTAAGTGGACAATAGAAACGCCGCAACCATTTCAGACTATATTCCGCTCGCACTGCAGACCTACTGTACCTACCGGTGCTCCATAATGTGAGCACAAGGTCAGCCGCAAAATCACTTTTATTTTCAGTGCTTTTTTGCTTTCGGACATTATTTTGAGGCTAAGAAATACTCGAAACATAAAGATTTCAACTCAAAGGTATTAAGTGTTCATTTCTATACCATTAAAAGATAGCATCGGAAAAGGTTTTCAACACTTAGTGGCCAACTCTTAACTGCCAGCCCCCGTCAGGCCTACCGCCTCTCCCATTGCGTAACTCATTATTCAATCTCGACTTATATTACCTAAACTTAAATTATTCTCGGAATCACTTAATATCTCTAAAAACCGAGATTTAATTATACTTTTTTGTTTGAGTAAATCTAATTGAATATAAATTATATTTTCAAACAAAAGTCATTTTTACCTAAAGTTTACGTTTTTCGTTGCAATTAATCGACTCCTTATAGACTACTGGCAGTGAAATGTCTTTTCTTTTATAGACTTTAAATTCTTTATACCATATATGAGTCACTCGATGGAGAAAAACTCATTTATTTATTAAAAGTCATGCAAACTATTGTCTCGTTTTTATTTTGAAAAATACAATATATTTTTGACGATCTTTAGATTTAAAGATATAATAATAAATGTTCGCGAAAAACGCTGAAAATATGAAAGGACTATAACTTATTTTCACGAGTGTTTTATATATACTTGTACATTTCACTAATAAGACTAATAAGACAGGAAGTGGCCCGGAATATAAGTGACTGCGAATGTAGTGCACGAATGGCCAAACTGTAAAGGATGTCAGGGGTGTATCGGTTCATACTATTGAACGGAAATACCCATAAGCGCTCAACAACTTCTCCAAACAATTACTACTTCTTCCTATAATGTCATTTGTAAGGCTCAACCTATTATTGAACACGAATTTACATTTTAAATGCAATTCCTCTCGAGAAACCATTTTTGCGAGATCCAAATGACCCCTTCCTATCTCACACTCGGCCCCTCCACTCAAATATATATGAATTATTTATTTAGGCATAATTTTATTCATATATTCTGTTTGTTGTCACAATTTGTTTAAGCAATTATTGGCAATAAAATTATTTTATTAAAATGTATGATTATTTCGATAAATCATGATGCTATCAAATATTAATTAAATTTGCTTAAAATAATAAATTATTTGTTTAAACTATATTGTAATTATAAAGTTTTATTTGTTTTTTGAAAGCGCCTTTCTCTTGAAATATAATAAGCCTTTCATGTAATCAGTGTTTATGATAAGGAAAGTACTCAAGAAAATAAAAATTTTAATTAATTGCTAACATTTTAGTGAATTATGAAAAAAGAGACACAGAGATACAGTTTGAGAGAGAGAGAGAGAGAGAGAGAGACTACGAAAAACTAAATTAAATAATTGAGATAATAATATGATAAGCAGTTTAAATAATATATATAAACAATATTTTTAAAAGTGTTATCACTTAAGAGAAACTAAGTTCTCATTCGAGCATATCTTATGTAACACACGAGCCCTCACTTGAAGCACTGGTCGGCCAAAGCCATCAATAAAAGTGTTCACCGAAACGGAAAGTTTCTTAACATTCGTGCCATTAATACAATATCTAACATCTAATACCTGTGCTCTCGTGTCTGGCATCAGGACTCATCCAATTTGGCTCAAAGCTATGCAAAACTCCTTTAATGACTTCTTTCTATCAAATAAAGCAGAAGTCGTTTAAAGTCTCACAAGAATATTACAGAAAACTCCAAAAAAACTTTATTCAAAAATAATAGACTTAAGTGTTATGTCTGAGAAACAGTTTATACGGAGAGCTTAACAAAGTGCTATAATATGTGCTATAATTTGATTTTTTTTGGGTACCAAATCATCAGGATAATTCAAATGTAATTGCATTAGAAATTCGTGAAACAATATTCCTGTTTATTACAAGTTTTGGTGTTACTGTTTTCACACCTTTTCCACACACAAAATACTTGAAAACAAAAACATTTGGCATTCAAATGAAGTAATGCGGGTCTGTTTGGCACAGGTTTAGCGGTTCTCAACTGTTTTTCTCACTTTAAAACTTTTGCCGTTATTTTCGTTTTAGTAAATATCAATTACTTCGAGTCTATCATTTGAGTCTGACTTTTATATATGTATAAGATATTCATAACGATAAGATGTAAACATATGTAATAAATGTATAAAATATCAAATGTGTATAATTCATACAATGAGAGCATTCATTCAAAAATCAAATTCTTTCACAATAACTATTAAATATGAATACAGAGTGTATTCGTTGGGCGTATAAATAGCAATCATAACATTATAGTCAATGATTCGGGTCTTGAATTTGATTATCTATTTTTCAGTACAACTTAAACAACTCTGAAATCGCAGTTCAATATGTGATTATAATATTGTTTGCAGTTATAATCAAAGTATAATATATAATATGTTTGAGAAATATTGAGTAAAAAGTTTGCACGGAAAGCATACACTTCCCAATGTCTTATAGCCTCAAACGAAACAAATGCACGATAGCTATCGATTTACTTTAAAAACTATTATATTTTAAAATCATAATATTATTTTGATGACCACGAGAGAGAGAGAGAGAGAGAGAGAGAGAGAGAGAGAGAGAGAGCTATAGTAAACAAACAAGTCATGCAACGAATTCGCATATAATGTGTTTAATAATAGAAATTGGAGTCAATTTAAGCGGTAGTTTTGTCTCTAGTGTTGGGAAACATCATTTGAATCAATTTGAAATCAATGAATTCAATGGATGTTTGAGTAAATAAATTACAATTTCTTTCAACACTTCTATATTACACACCATTAAAAATGTCTCAAACTTTATTGATTACGTGATACCCAGGCACAAATTATAGGGTGTGCACAATCAAAATACAAATAACTAGTGTTTTTGTGAAAAACAATAAATATAATGACATTTTCACTGGAATTGAAACAATAACTTCAAACATACTTTGATTCCACCTTGATATATATAAGAGTATACAGTAGTTGTTTGGATGTAAAGTAGTTTTTTGAAAATTTATGTCTGAATTTGTTGTGAAACAAGTTTCATGGACTACAATAGAGTCTGCAACGAAAACAATGATTTTGATTCAAATAGGCGTCAAATGTGTGCATCTCTTATGAGGAGATCATTACTGTATTAGTAGTGGTTATTATGGCATTTAAGGAGCGAGACAACCAAACATGAAAAGGTCGGGGATGTCACTAATTTCGTTACTGTAATTGTCCGGGACTTACAATATTAGTTACATTAGCCTCATCTCAAAGCATAGGAACGGTTCCGGTTGTCAGGACTGGCAATAAACAAGTGCTTCACTATTATCCGAGTTTACGCTTCTCTGCCATTGCTTTCAGTATTCTTTCGCCTAATTCTGTGTATATTCTGTAGATTTTCTATTGAACTCATATTACACTCAAATTCATTAATTGAAGGCAACATTTAATTACGCCTACAATCACTATCATTACATGCAATCATTATTGGTAACAATTTTTTTGATTTTTTAATATATAGTCTGGTATTTAAATGAGCGGAAGTCATGCATTGCTTGCATTGATTTCAGACATCAAATTCAATTTTATACTCATTACAAGTCATTCAAAGTTAATATAATTAGTATATTCGCGATATATTTGATAGTTTTCTTAGTTTTCTTATCCTAAACTTTTATAGTTTAAAGGTTTTTCAAAAATAAAATATAGTCTTTATAATGCAATACAAAAACCAATAGTAAGACATGTGACAGAGGCGTACGCATCGATGCATTTGTCTATCGGAAGGGCCAGTGATTAACCTTTAAATATATGGACCTATTTTTGAGTGAAGGGTTGAGGACCAGTACATCACAATTGACAACTTCACTACATTTGATTACATACCGGTTTGACTATATATAGAGTGGTAAGTGCTATGCAAAGATCGCTCACAAGTACGACCATAGACATAGCCATAACCAAGGACAGTCATTGAGGCGATTCCAGAGCCCTGTAATTGATCACCAGTGTTGTACTTTCAAGCATAACAGTGAGCCTGGCCGGGCCACCAACTTTGATGGTTTTTAGTGACTTTTTGCACAATAATGATCATTGAATCTGCATTAAAACAGGTGAATAACTATTGCCCTGAAGTTAATGCCTATTCTCTACTCCTCTTAATTGTGAGCACAAGACTTGCCATAGATTTGGAAGAATGTCTAGAAATTGTTGTCACGTATTGGGTCTCTAATTATCAAATCTCTTTATTATTCAATAATAAATTACATTACACTGTAAAGTACTGTAGATACCTTATCGTAGTTATGATAAGTATTTGTATTGCGATGTTTAATCACAGGGAGTGAAGTGTTGTTTAGGTCTGTGTTATTCATCTATTCATTAAAAGTATTCTTTAATTCAAAATAATGGACACAAAAATTGGAGAATTTGTGAGTCGTTTCTCACGTAATAGTTAATAGTTTTGTGATTCAATAATTGCAAGGAATCACGTGTTTCCAGTGTTTCCAAAGCACCGACACTTATCATTAGTTAACGAACTTTGGGTGCTTTCAGACTATCATAGGCTATGGACAGGGAAAGTATGGCTCAAATGAATGCAATATTTCATACGAGAGGCCAAAGAGTGAGTCTTTGGTGCTCTTCTCCGACGCTTTAATTGATTTATATATCCATTGACTGCCACTCCGGCCACTCATATGCGGGTCATTTGGCGCAACTTTTTGCCCCATTCTCTCCCTTCTCTCCACCTTTTCTTTCGTAATAATAAACAAAATAATAAAAAGAAGCAATTATTTGAGGGAAAAGGCTAGAAAAGTATGAATATAATGAATGGAAAGGTATTGTGTTTGGGAAGAGGTGTCTGTGTTTTGCATCACAACACCCGACGCTTTGAATATAGAAATGGTTTATTTGGCGATAGTTTTGGTCTGAATTAGAAATTCAGGTCTAAATGAAGGACTGATTGGAAGCGCGTGCCTATCATAACATGAGTGGTCTCTCTCGGGTGCGTACAGTCTCCAGATGTTAGGCCATTGAGTCTTACAGTAGAGTCAGTGCAAGCGCTCAGCCATACGACTGAAGCGCCGGTAAAGACAAGTTAGCCCTCTCTCTCTCTCACTCTCTCTCTCTCCCTCTCTCTCTCTCTCTCCAACCTTTACAGTACTTATGGCTCACTTGAACTCCAAACTCATTATTACAGCCAATAGTAAAATAAGAGTCAAATTTAGAGAAATGATCGAAAAAAGTATTTCAGAGCCGAAGGCAAGGCATTCAAAACATTATCTATTTTTTAACTCAAAATCTATTCACAGCTTCTCTTATGTGAGACATAACTTGTGGCAAAACTACTGTCCCTTCAGTTTCACTCTCTGTTAATACCGACTGTAAGTCCCAATCATTTGTGTGTTAAATATGAGTTGCAATCGCTTTAACAATATTGTTATCAATAACTCTTAAACCCTTTGCTTTCATAAAGCCTTCAAAACATCTTCATATGTGTGGACCACTTCTCACACCTTTGGTTCTCTCTCTCTCTCTCTCTCTCTCTCTCTCTGATTACTATAATTCTTGTTCTCTAAACGACTGGATGTCTCACCGCTTGATAGAAGTGTTTATTATTTCATTCCAACACTCCGTCCATACATTCCCTGCTGTGGTATATGTTTGTAGTATTGTATTGAAGTCCATAATATATTTTCAATCACTCATACATTCAGTGATCTATTAGTTGATCCAAATTTGCCGATAATTTCAGTGTTTTTTCTAACAAATGATTCAAAACTGTCTTCACTTAACACTCTTTCGGAAACAGTTTTGGAGAAAAAATAAAAATACAATTAAAAAGTGTTTTTCACTTCAAATATATTATATGTTTTCAAACGAGACTTTTGTGAAAATAAAGACCAAATTCCGTAACCAATCATTTAAAGCGTCTCTCAATTCAAGACATTAGTCTCTATGAGAGATGAAAGTGTTGTCTAAACTGTTATTATCCTTAACTATAAGTAAACAAAATAATAGCAAAACAATACTTTAATCGACAATAAACTCATCCCAACATTAGTCCAATGCATAGAAAAATAAGTTTTAAAAAATATACGAAAACAGGAACTCATTGTATAATAGAGTCTTAAAGCGTCTTAAGATCGCAAAGAATTTGTAAATTGAAATCAATATTAACTTTTGACAAATGGATGAAAACATATCATCATTTCGTTATTGGATGACTACTTAAGAGTAATTAAAACTTTGTGTAAAAATTGATTATAAGTTGTCTGAAGAGTGGCTTTCATTCATAGTATGAAATGATTGCCATATTTAGGCCATTAATGAATGTATGGCTAACACATCACAATCGACAGAATCATCTCAAAGGTGATCCGCCTTTTGTTAGACTCATCTCATAATTGCCGACAATTTTAAATCCATTTTAAAAGAATAACAAAATTTTATATAATACGATATTTTGTTTATTAATTTGTTATATTATATAAAGTGTAGTTTCTTTCGTATAAAGTTTTTAAGAATACTTTTAAAAACTTTAATTACATTTTTAACAATTAATCTATCTGTCATATAATATGTGATATAAACTTACTATATTTTAAAGTTTACATAACTTTTCTAATTTAGACTTATTTACTGTACATTATCTAATAAGCAGTTATTACTTTTTAGCATTAATTATATAAAATTATATTAAAAATTGAGCAGTTTAAAATTATTTAATAAATAATATTTGTAATTTATTAAAATAATTTTATTGAAATAAAAATCTCAGATTAAAGTGATATAAATATAATAATGTACAGAAATTATTTTAACTTGTAATTATGGCTTAATAATAAGAGTATGAAAAATTTTAACAACATTCTGAGCAATGATTTGAAAATGTTGTGAATATTATTTGAACATACTACTCATACACAATTAACCAATCTCAAATATTCTCAATTTAGTATTACCTAAATTTCTACAATGATACTTATTTCACATAAGTTAGTTGGCAACTTATTTCACTACTGCCCTCCAATGTATTGAATATTCACTGCCGGAATAATTTAACACACAGAATGTTTAACAAGCTCAATTCAATATGTTAATGGGCAACACCAGATGTCGATAATATCTTCAAAATTTTAAAAGATCAATTTTACTTTTAAAAAGTGTCATTCTTGTTTTTAAGTAAACTCATTTCAGCATATTTTTGTTATTTATTAATCAATATTTTAATTGCGGAATCCTGTTATTTTAAATTTGACATTTTATCCTTGCATGCTTTAAATTAAACAATTTTAAATAAATGTATTTATATTGTAATTCAATATAAATGTCAATTTTAATTAATCTTATCTGTATTTTAAATTTTATTATAATTATAATATAAAAAATATGATATGAAAAATTTTATGAAAAAGTCATTAACTAAACGTGTCGTATGTTACAATGGCTACTTTTCGTACCAGTTACCTTTCATTATCGACAATAAAATAAATTTGAATAAAATATATAAATAGCAAAAGACATATAATACATATTATATATGATAATACGCAAATCAACAAGTAAAATATCTCATTAAACATTTCTAGAGTTATAAATTATTTTCTTAAAATTAATAAAATATAACTACAAAAATGGTTAACATGGTTAAATGTATATTACATTTTGTTAAATATTTGCATTTAAAATTAACTATTTTAAATTGTAAACTAGCTAAAATTAAATTCACTAAGCAACATGTTAAATTTATATTGGTATTAGTATTCGTGTATCAAATCGTCGACCAAACTGTCAACTATTTACACTACGATGTGATCAATGATTTCAAATACGATCGCAATTCCCAGCTATTACTCTACAACTCATCGCTAACGCTATGCCTAAACCCGCGACACTTAGGCCGCGCGGATACAAATCAAACCGATCTGGACTACTGGCGCTCAATTATGTTCAAGGTGACGTGTGTTGTGATTATACAGAAATACCCCATAACACCTTGCTCGCAATTATCGCCAGTATATATACGTCATCGACGGGATGGGAGTCTATGTCTGACGTATTTGAATGACTACACGACCCGTAAGGGGTTGACGACATATCCGTTCGGGCGCTCGCAGCTATTCCTGCGAGACATGCCTCACGCGAAAGTGGCTTTCCATCCGTTGTATACTATGTCTCATTTTACAGCCATGTCCCGGGTGTTTGGAAAAAGTCTCATTTTCCTTTTTAATATACTACCAAACTTGCAAATATTGTTACCCCGACCCTATTCCACCGACTGTTACGACTATGAGGCCAATCGTGGGTCGGGTAATGTGGGACCGAAATCTCGAAGCGAATGCATGTTACGAGTGATGCGAAAGCTAGAGATAAGCCGTTGCGGACATAATCTCTATTGGGATTCACGAGTGTTTCGTAACGAAAGCCAATTCGTAATGAATAGCACATTGAATGTCACCTGTTTTGTTTTACCCGATTATCCCCTATTGTCTAAAACATGTCGAAGTGATTGCAATAACTATTTTGTGAACCAAAATATTTATGTGCAAAATAATCCGATTGTAAGCTCACACGATAGGAAATATATGAGTGCGAGTGCTATATACACGCGATTAATACCCTATATCTGGAAAATGACGCCTAAATGTGATTTTGTAAGCTATTTATCGGCAATCGGCGGACTAATGGGGATGTGGTTGGGATTCAGTGTCTATTCAGTTATTTTGTCGACATTTAAAATCTTAAAATTGCCAATTTTTCGAAAATTTAGCACATCGAACATCATGAGAAAATTTAAAATATTAAAATTTAAGCAGGCTCGACTAGCAAAATATATTCCGCTCGTCATTTGTTCTTACTTTTTATTTTATCAAGTATATGAAATCTATCAAGATTATAATGAATTCAATATTAAAATAAATGTTGACTTTAAGGTCAAATTTAATAAATAATATTTGTAATTTATTAAAATAATTTTATTGAAATAAAAATCTCAGATTAAAGTGATATAAATATAATAATGTACAGAAATTATTTTAACTTGTAATTATGGCTTAATAATAAGATTATAAAAAATTTTAACAACATTCTGAGCAATGATTTTTAAATGTTGTGCATATTATTTGAACATACTACTCATACACAATTAACCAATCTCAAATATTCTCAATTTAGTATTACCTAAATTCCTGAAATGATACTTATTTCACATAAGTTAGTTGGCAACTTATTTCACTACTGCCCTCCAATGTATTGAATATTCACTGCCGGAATAATTTAACACACAGAATGTTTAACAAGCTCAATTCTATATGTTAATGGGCAACACCAGATGTCGATAATATCTTCAAAATTTTAAAAGATCAATTTTACTTTTAAAAAGTTTCATTCTTGTTTTTAAGTAAACTCATTTCAGCATATTTTTGTTATTTATTAATTAATATTTTAATTGCAAAATCCTGTTAACTTAAATTTGGCATTTTATTCTTGCATGCTTTAAATTAAACAATTTTAAATAAATGTATTTATATTGTAATTCAATATAAATGTCAATTTTAATTAATCTTATCTGTGTTTTAAATTTTATTATAATATAAAAAATATTATATGAAAAATTTTATGAAAACAGTCATTAACTCTAAGTACTAAACGTGTCGTATGTTACAATGGCTACTTTTCGTACCAGTTACCTTTCATTATCGACAATAAAATAAATTTGAATAAAAAATATAAATAGCAAAAGATATATAATACATATTATATATGATAATACGCAAATCAACAAGTAAAATATCTCATTAAACATTTCTAGAGTTATAAATTATTTTCTTAAAATTCATAAAATATAACTACAAAAATGATTCACATGGTTAAATGTATATTACATTTTGTTAAATATTTACATTTAAAATTAATTATTTTAAATTGTAAACTAGCTAAAATTAAATTCACTAAGCAACATGTTAAATTTATATTGGTATTAGTATTCGTGTATCAAATCGTCGACCAAACTGTCAATTATGTGATGTGATCAATGATTTCAAATACGATCGCAATTCCCAGCTATTAGTCTACAACTCATCGCTAACCCTATGCCTAAACCCGCGACACTTAGGCCGCGCGGATACAAATCAAACCGATCTGGACTACTGGCGCTCAATTATGTTCAAGGTGACGTGTGTTATAGTTAAACAGAAATACCCCATAACACCTTGCTCGCAATTATCGCCAGTATATATACGTCATCGACGGGATGGGAGTCTATGTCTGACGTATTTGAATGACTACACGACCCGTAAGTGGTTGACGACACATCCGTTCAGGCCCTCGCAGCTATTCCTACGAGACATACCTCACGCGAAAGTGGCTTACCATCCGTTGTATACTATGTCTCATTTTACAGCTATGTCCCGGGTGTTTGGAAAAAGTCTCGTTTTCGTTTTTAATATACTACCAAACTTGCAAATATTGTTACCCCGACCTTATCACACCGACTGTTACGACTATGAGGCCAATCGTGGGTCGGGTAGTGTGGGACCGAAATCTCGGAGCGAATGCATGTTACGAGTGATGCGAAAGCTAGAGATAAGCCGTTGCGGACATAATCTCTATTGGGATTCACGAGTGTTTCGTAATGAAAGCCAATTCGTAATGAATAACACATTGAATGTCACGTGTTTTGTTTTACCCGATTATCCCTTATTGTCTAAAACATGTCGAAGTGATTGCAATCACTATTTTGTGAACCAAAATATTTATGTGCAAAATAATCCGATTGTAAGCTCACACGATAGGAAAACTATGAGTGCTCTGTACACACGATTAATACCCTATATCTGGAAAATGTCGCCTAAATGTGATTTTGTAAGCTATTTATCGGCAATCGGCGGACTAATGGGGATGTGGTTGGGATTCAGTGTCTATTCAGTTATTTTGTCGACATTTAAAATGTTAAAATTGCCAATTTTTCGAAAATTTAGCACATCGAACATCATGAGAAAATTTAAAATATTAAAATTCTTCGTCCGAGCTGATCGTTTTATATAAGGCGAGCAGTAAACAAGAATGAAAAATAAAATAGTTCATATACTTTAGATAGTTCTAATATTACTTAAGTTATAATTTTATTTACAACTGAAATTCCAGTTGCTTCGAATTCCGGGTTTAAAATTGGCAATTATGCCGGATGTACTAGATCAAACTTCGGTTGACCACCATGCTGCAAATATATTTGCCAATACACAGCTTGACAATAATGAAAACAGATTATTCAACATTACAGGTTTGTCCAGGGTGTCCTATATGTCAAAGGCGATACGTACATTATTTTCACTTAATAACCTGACCCTGTTTCGTCAAATTGGTTACGATTATAATCGCCACATTGATTGTTACTTCCTATTTGATAACGGTGCTCAAATTAATTGCCCTGATAGGGAAAACACGTTTATACTATATACAAATATATATCATGCAATGGAGCATTGGTTTAGAAATTTTACGTTCCTGAAAGTTTTGCTTCAAGCGTTAGTAGATTGCTTGGTGCTATCTGCATAGCTCGCTAAACAGTAGTTCAAGTTGAAATGTTTGTAAGTGTACGATAGGTACATGCACTACAGCCCGCTGTTAGTATACCCCGTGAAAATCGACGGCAACTCCGAAACCGATTTGGCGTTTACGTCGCGCACGTATAGCCGCTTAAATCGGCGTACGTTTGCGTGCGTAGACTTACGCGACACTTACGGCGACTTGTTTTACGTGAATTACATCCAGAGCCCCGATAGCCACGACTGTTACGTCCGTGAGCTAAATCGGACGTACGGGTGCCTACCGGTGCAACATTATTTCTATACCATCAACCTTGACAAACACATTGAATATTCCGGATACCGGTTCTGCGCGTACGATACGATTAACTATAATAAATCGGCTGATAAACACATAAAAGGTGCATGCACAATAAAACTTAATTCGTGTGATAACGTGGATTTCCAAATGAACGCCATCATTGTGCGAGAACATTTAAATTATGGTCAGGTTAATATAATACCACTAAATTACATTGAGCCACAGATTAGCGAACAATTTGCTATGGATTACAATGACTTGATTTACAACGTCGGGGGTACTATAGGCACAAGGACTTTCAAAACGAAGTTCGCAATCATCTAACGAACCACGATAGACGTATCGAGCGATTTGTCATCAAGTTCAACTTTACAAACATTCACATGCTATCCATGTACGTGATGTCGGGCGACAATATATACCCCGTGATAATCGACGGCAACTCCGAAACCGATTTGACGTTTACGTCGCGCACGTATAGCCGCTTAAATCGGCGTACGTTTGCGTGCGTAGACTTACGCGACACTTACGGCGACTTGTTTTACGTGAATTACAACCATAACCCCGATAGCCAGGACTGTTACGTCCGTGAGCTAAATCGGACGTACGGGTGCCTACCGGTGCAACATTATTTCTATGCCATCAACCTTGACAAACACATTGAATATTCCGGATACCGGTTCTGCGCGTACGATACGATTAACTATAATAAATCGGTTGATAAACGCATAAAAGGTGCATGCACAATAAAACCTAATTTGTGTGATAACGTGGATTTCCAAATGAACGCCATTAAACACGCTCTTGTAAATTTAATACCAGTCCAATTATATTATGGTGATTTAATGTAACTCGGTGTCTAATCGCTTGTTAAACGATACCTAATGTTACTGAACTAAATGTTGCAGCCCCCATGATATCCGATGTGGATCGGGGTATCCATGCTATCCGTTAACATGATTGTAATTTATTTAAGTATTGCATTTAACGCATTATTTAACTATATGACTATAAAAATTATTAACTTATATTATTATATTAACGATATTTAAAAAGTACACGTAAATAATTATTATAATTCTATATTTTCTATATAATACATAAAACTGTTATTATACTCCTTTAAACAGTGGATACTCAATGATAAAAATTAAATAGTTTCAAGATAGGATTATCGTTTTAAAATTAATTACATTGATTAAAACCCTATTAAATAAACTTTGTTAAAAACCGTAATAAATTGTAATTTTTCATTTATATAAAATTTACAGTACATATAACAAATTTAACATTCAACATTCCCTGATAAGTTCATTAGTTTCCAAACAACAATTCCTTTAAGATAATATTAGTTTAATGAAGTGAAAATTAAGTAAAATTGGGTAATGTAGCTAAACCGAAGTCATTTGGCAATTAAAATGTTTATAAGCGTGAGGAATAACTTACATAGGTGTATTACTAATACAGTATTAGATAGCTATTTAGTTACAGCGAATAAATCCGTATAAGACTGTTACAAGAAACTTTTAAAAGGCTAAAATACTTGATCCTAGTTCACAAATCCTGGTTGTCGACGATATTTGAAAGTTCCTGTAACTTTTGTAATTTATAGATTATATAAATCAGCGATTATTATTACTGTTTATCATTACCCTATATAAAAATATATTAAAAATTGAGCAGTTTAAAATTATTTAATAAATAATATTTATAATTCATTAAAATAATTTTATTGCAATAAATATTTCAGATTAAATGAATATAATTTAACAATATACAGTAATTATTTTAACTTGTAATAATATGAGTATAAAAATTTTACCAACATTCTCATCAATGATTTTAAAATTTTGTGAATACTGTACTATTTGAAGATACTACACAATTGACCAACCTCAAATATTTTACAAGTATAACCTAAAATAATACTTATTTCACATATAATTGGCAACTTATTTCACTACTGCCCTCCAATGTATTGAATATTCACTGCCGGAATAATTGAGCACACAGAATGTTTAACAAGCTCATTTCTATATGTCAATGTGCAACACCAGATGTCGATAATATCTTCAAAATTTTAAAAGATCAATTTTGTTTTATTCTAGTTTATTTCTAGTTTTTAAGTTAATTCATTTTAACATATTTTTGTTATTAATTAATATTTTAATTGGGGAAGACTATTACTAGTAATTTAAATTTGGCATTTTAATCTTGCATGGTTTAAATTAAACAATTATAAATAAATGTACATTGTAATTCAATATAAATGTCAATTTTAATTAATCTTATCCGTGATTTACATTTTATTATATAAAATATTATATGAACAATTTTATTTTAAACTGCATTAACTCTAAATGCAAATATACTAACGAATATCGTAAGTAATAGACCCTAGGTAATGTATTGTATTAACCATACACACGAACACGATATAAGTTTAAAACATTATTTTATTTCGAGTTAATGTAATTTGCAATAAAAGCATTCATACATTATAAATAATATATTTAATTCTTTATACGATTTATTCAAAATTATTTTTACAATATATCTAAAAGTTTTATGGGTCACCAATGCGAATTTAAAATAAGTGATTTGAAGTTATCATTTTACAGTATATTATAAAGTGTAATAAAAATCAACTAAAATACCTAATATTCTTTAAATATTCTAACTATACACACTACTATAGTAGAACTATGTACTGTATTATATTACCGATATAAACTAAATTTATATTTCTAGCAATGAATGAATACATGAAAAGGGCAGGTCGTTTTCACTTACATACAGGCGTATATGTCATGTCATGGTCCATGTCATACGGATCGACATACAAGGGTTTTATTTCTCATTCAAAACATTGATTTTCACTCCACACAAACTTTCTCAACCAGTAGCCTGCTGAAAGGCCTAGTATTTTGAAGCCCTTTCAGTACGTGTCGTGCACTGTATGTGTGGGTGAGTGCGAGTGCGAGCGAGTGGTGACCCACACGTGCATCTGTTGTTCGCACGTATCGATTAGAGAAACACTTTCATTGTGTGTCCATATATTCCGTGTGTATATTCTGTGCCACGAATCTCATTGAAAACTATTGAAACCTTAGCCCAGGAATAGAGTATCAATAATAATAATAGAGACGCCTTTTTGGCGTTTACACAGCTCTCGACTCTCGTAAATCAGTTTCAAATACAAGTAACTAATAGAAAAGGATTTAATTTTATTAACGCAGGGATTCATTGAATTAGGCTATCATTTTGATGTATGTATGGCTACTCTCTCTAGCAGTGTAACAAACTAGGGTTACAATCCTCTGCACAGCATTTGTAACGTTTATTCTAGTCTCTACTCGTGTTTTCGCCGTTTATCATACCACAGCAGAGGAGGCCTTTCCCTGACGTTTATATAAGCTGCAGATTATGCTAATGTTTGGGACGGGTATGACAGTGGTGTGTCTGTGTAGCCTATATTTAATAGGAATTCGGTGATCAATATTGGAGATGTCATAACCGGGATAATACAACCATTAAATATGATAGTAAACTCATACAATGCGATGACATTATAAATAATGAAAAGATTATCGTAATAAATATGTATAAGTCTTAACACAAATATTTCTGTTTTGTGAAATACAGACACAAAAAATGGTAACATTTTATATAATCTTTGAGTCTCTCTCTCTCTCTCTCTCTCTCTCTCTCTCTCTCTCTCGGATGATAGCACTCCGACTGTAATACAATGCAAACAACAAATTACTTATTTTTTGTGTCAATTGTATGGAGAAATCGGATTCCGAAAAGTGAAATCTGAAAAAGTATTACAAAGAGAGATCGTCACATTGTTTGATCCCAATGTTAGGAGACGTGTCGTAAACATTGCAAATAAGATCAGAGATGAGCACAAAAGCGGCAAATAGTATGGTGTCGTCTCCTCCGGAAAGGGACTGCAAATATAAGCTGCAGATTATGCTAATGTTTGGGACGGGTATGACAGTGGTGTGTCTGTGTAGCCTATATTTAATAGGAATTCGGTGATCAATATTGGAGATGTCATAACCGGGATAATACAACTATTAAATATGATAGTAAACTCATACAATGCGATGACATTATAAATAATGCAAAGATTATCGTAATAAATATGTATAAGTCTTAACACAAATATTTCTGTTTTGTGAAATACAGACACAAAAAATGGTAACATTTTATATAATCTTTGAGTCTCTCTCTCTCTCTCGGATGATAGCACTCCGACTGTAATACAATGCAAACAACAAATTACTTATTTTTTGTGTCAATTGTATGGAGAAATCGGATTCCGAAAAGTGAAATCTGAAAAAGTATTACAATATTTGAATTCATTGTATTATATAAATCTATTGTCGTATTTATAAAACCTTATAAATTAGTTGATCTGAGAATGTTTTTTGTCATTTTCAAAACTTTTATTCATGGCATTAACTTTATTTTTCAAAATGCAAGTTGTTATTGAATTTTAATATTTAATGTCAAATTCAATTTAATAGTTTCAAATATTAATGAACTCATGTCACCAATCATTCAATATATTTTATCGTATCAATATTTTATTATACAAACTTGACCGAGATTTATTTTTAAATAATTTAGCTTTTTTATAATGCATTTATTCAGTTCACTTATTATATAAATAGCATTGTTTAGCATTTGAATCATTTTGAACAAAAACTTTGTTTCATTGTATTTCCCAAAAAAGAGTACAAATTGTGAAAAACGAAAGAAAAGTGTATAAATAATTTGTAACAAATTTCAATGCCATTCACTGGTGTTTTGTATGGCGTATTGAATGGACTGTAAGCCGAGGCGAGTGAAAGACAATATAAAGCCTCTGAACCACTCCTTCAGTGAAGAAAGTGTTTCCCGAAAAGCGCAACAAAATTGCTTCCTTTGGCTGTCATTGGCTTTGAATGCCATTCATTGTGAAGGACTGTAAGGACTGCCACCAAAAACACATCCAAAAGATGGGTTTTGGATTTCAAACGCTGACCAAAAGATTTGGCCCTTTTCTGTACCCGGTACTGGTATATAGCGCACTGGTATGTGTTATGCAATTTAATGTCATATACAGCGCTAGTTTGTATGGGTTGTATAGACTGCCGGTTCTCTCTCTCTCTCTCTCTCTCTCGACAGTATATATACATTTGAGACCATAGTTTTCAATGTACACTACAATACATTCTTATCATAAATTGTCGATTTGTTGGACCAAAAATTAAATAAAAGAAATTCAAACCAAAACTACAGATATGGCGTCAAACAGAGAAATAGCTGACAGTTTTTGGACAAAAAAAAGGACTAAACAAAAACCCGAGTCGTCTAAAAACTGGCAGAAAAACAAGCCGTAGAGTCCGATAAAGCTATTGTTTATAATGAATAATGCCTTGAATTTCACGGAATACTGTGTATTATATTTGGTTTGTTATGTATTATAGCCGCGTATATACAGTATATACGGAATACGCTGCAAATATGAGGTTTGTTTGAATGCATTCGCATTATTCACGCCCTAAATGATAGCCACGGATTACAAGCAATTTATTATTATGTGTATTATTATTATGTACGCAATGGTTATATAGGCCTTTACTCAATTTGTTGCATAATTTGCAAGACTAATTTCATTGAATAAGAATACCTAAAATTGTATCAGTTTTTTTTGTTAGCTCTGATCAGCACCGGTATCGCTGCCGATACTAAATATATAGTCGAGGAAGTTTATTGTGGTTGATATGATTGCTTTGGATGGACTGGTAGCCAGCAATTGGCGTGTATTGTGCGCTAAGCAGCCGTGTCCTCTGCCATTGTGTCCGCTCAGTGAACATGAATGGGATGTTCCTCTGCTATCCTCTAACTATCTCTGGCTTTCACAGCGTTTTCTCTCCTATTTTCACACTTGCATTGAACGAGTCTTGTCTACTAATGGTTCCCAAAGAGTTTGTTATACAAAAGTTTTGTATAACAAAAACATTATTCAAATCTTATTTTTAGTCCAAAAATTTTTTCTCAAACATTATTCCGGCGGCCATTCATAAGCAAATCAGTTGTGAGCTCTTAAATGCGCTAATAATGGACCGATTTTGACAATCCATGAGCTCTTAAAAGCTTTTCGAGAGATTTATTTTTCAGTTATGATTTGATTTTGAATGAATGGTAAAGAATTTCATTTCTAGTCCGAAACTGTCTGAATATATTTACTTTAAATGTATTGAAATTAAATATTTGATTAAATAGATGTCAAATAAAATGTCAAACATTTCAACCATACAAATAGCAACAGATTTTTCTCTAACTATGTGTCGTAAATGGAAATGTATTTATAAGTAATGAAATGACTGGCAAAACAAATTGAATTAAATGTGATGTTTGTGTCGTTTGCCGTGATTGAGGAAATGGTGGCCAATAATATGGTCTAATAAATAGATAGGCTGTGTGTTTGCAATAAGACACGTGCGCCGGCCGACTGTCCTATTCTACAATTGTATGGCAATACGTGTTTCAATGAAAGGGCACTTAATTTCATAGACTTTTGATGACTACAGTAATAGTCGCGAAGCAAATGTCAGTCAATTTATTATTTATAGAGAATTTTATGTTAAATTTTTTGTCATTTGATATATAAGAGCTCTTAAAAGCTTTTCGAGAGATTTATTTTTCAGTTATGATTTGATTTTGAATGAATGGTAAAGAATTTCATTTCTAGTCCGAAACTGTCTGAATATATTTACTTTAAATGTATTGAAATTAAAGATTTGATTAAATAGATGTCAAATAAAATGTCAAACATTTCAACCATACAAATAGCAACAGATTTTTCTCTAACTATGTGTAGTAAATGGAAATGTATTTATAAGTAATGAAATGACTGGCAAAACAAATTGAATTAAATGTGATGTTTGTGTCGTTTGCCGTGATTGAGGAAATGGTGGCCAATAATATGGTCTAATAAATAGATAGACTGTGTGTTTGCAATAAGACACGTGCACCGACCGACTGTCCTATTCTACAATTGTATGGCAATACATGTTTCAATGAAAGGGCACTTAATTTCATAGACTTTTGATGACTACAGTAATAGTCGCGAAGCAAATGTCAGTCAATTTATTATTTATAGAGAATTTTATGTTAAATTTTTTGTCATTTGATATATAATGTTTCAATGAAAGGGCACTTAATTTCATAGACTTTTGATGACTACAGTAATAGTCGCGAAGCAAATGTCAGTCAATTTATTATTTATAGAGAATTTTATGTTAAATTTTTTGTCATTTGATATATATTACGAATACATTGAATGGAAAGGCATTACACCTGCAGTACATGCATTGACAACAGCATAGTATGGGCTCTAAAATAAGGGAATAATATGAAAATAATGATTAGCGCATACAGTTCAGTATAGTGTACGGAAAACATACATCACAAACAGGGACTGGGATGCTGTGTACAATACTGTACCACCAGTTCTCTCTCTCTCTCTCTCTCTCTCTACATACTATTCTTTACGCTTAATTGACTGAACACTACAAACAGTGCTAAACAGTCGTAACATTAGTGACTCTTCACGTGCTCTTCCCTCATCCCTATAAAGCAGCATTTCATTTCATTTCTCCCTTTTATATACGAAAAATATATTTTGATTTTTTGTTATAAATGAGAGGAGAGACTCATTGAAATCAAACTCGTATTCCGCACGTGTGTGCCATGTTTTGTGTGATTATAGCCTGTGTGCTCGTGTAGTGCCAGTGTTGGCCTGGGCTGGGGGTGTCCTACTGTGCCCGCACTGGCGCTCACAACACTACGGGGACACATTCAGACACATTGAGACACTTCGAGGCAATTGTTATAAAATATGCAGTAATTTGTGATCACTATTGTTCACTCATTCACTCGTATTCTCTCTCTCTCTCTCTCTCTCTCTCTCTGACCACAACTCCTATACTCCGCGACTACTCCACCAACTCATACGACCAATTCATACACCACTGCCTAACAGTGCACTCCAACTCATGTATTACTAATTTGAAAAGATTTTTTATGTGTGCAAATGACTTTTAAATCCATTTTTCATTCCCTTGTTTTATATAATACCTACAATTTCTTCTCTCCCTTTCTCTCTATTCAATGAATGAATTCAATTGTAAGTAAAAGTCAATAAATAAAGAGAAGTTTTTCGTTTCATTAATAATTACTCACAAATTGTTATTATGTTTTGTAACGAACCATTCAATTCGTTGTGTATTATTTGTATTCCCGTTTGGATTACGCTATCATTTATTATAGAGAAATGAATTAAATATACCAAACATTTGTAATATTCAAACAATGTGTAAGAAAATTATTTCTCTATGTATAGCCCATTAAACCCCTATCGATAACGTGGTGGAAGAGGTAGACAACAGACCAATAGTACAGTACATCCCAAGTATCTATTGATTTGGTATAAAATGCAAAACACACTTAAATTATAGCCGGTTTGACATATTTGCTTGTGACTCATTCAATGGTCTCATTAATACGATTGTGTATTGAATTTATGGTGTTTTTACGAATAATTTATATATTTTCTGGGTCATAGTAAAATTATATCAATTTTTTGTTGGAATTAAATTACTATTGCCTATAAATATTGTGTAACAAATACTAGTAAATCAAAGCATCGAGAAAGTGTCCAAATTTTACAAATACTT
>CAJPVJ010000238.1:0-22231 GCA_905397405.1 Oppiella nova
GTATTATATTATACAGTATAGAAAAGTGAACAATTTCTATAATACCATAAAAAGTAATCAAACTTTTTTGAAATAGAAAGATTTGCGACTAAATAGTAATAAATTTTGTCGTTTTAATTGCAGAGAGAGAGAGAGAGAGAGAGCAAGAGAGAGAGAGAGAGAGAACGGGATGTTTACAAAGTTTGGAAATATATAAAGTATGAGAGAATGAATTACTTTTGGCTAACGAGTCAGACATGGCTTATATTCACAAATTCTGTTTCTTCCCTTATATTTGGTTTGAGATTCAAATGAAAGGAAAATGATGTAAAAGAGCAGACATAGAGCACAGAGAGCTCAGGCGTCTCTATATTTATAACACTAACAACACCTACGAGTAAACTGACGAATGTTTTCTAAACTTATATTGCTTTACAAAGTATTATAAGTTACGGTATATTAAATATCCTTATATTTGTTTATGAGATATAACTTTAGATTAGACTTCAAATACATAATAGTATAGGCTTTCAATTAGTTAATAGGTGTGATAATAGCACATGTATTTCATATATTCATAACAATACTGTGTTACGACTTGATTGGAAATGATATTCACTTTTCAATTTTCCAAAAGCATTATTTTTAATTAATCTCCAATAATAAAGTGAATATTAAAACTACATTGTACAGTACACTGTACTATCTAATAATTTCAATTCGATTGATGTCAACACAAAATATTCAGTATATCTGTACTACAGATTCTGTCTGTATGTCTGCATCTAATAATCAATTTGATACCATGTCTTGAGAATTACTAAATTCTGTAAATATGTTTAAAATAAATTTAAAACTAAAGGATTGGATAAATGGAAGAAATAATGTAAAAGTATTATCAGTGATATTACAGTGTATTTNATCTAATAATCAATTTGATACCATGTCTTGAGAATTACTAAATTCTGTAAATATGTTTAAAATAAATTTAAAACTAAAGGATTGGATAAATGGAAGAAATAATGTAAAAGTATTATCAGTGATATTACAGTGTATTTTACGGATAAATTGAGATCAATCCCAAGTGTGAGGGCGCGGGCTGTTTATAGACTGCAAAATATATTACCGGTATATTATTTAACAAAATATACAATACATAAAAAGCAGGGGTGGGGCGGGTGGGGGTCGCACAGAGAAAGTGAGAATTGAATTGCAAACAAATGGAAGGCTATATGAAAATTCCAAGCGACAAATGTTTTCATATCTACTGTAATATGATTAACATACGCTTATATACCATAGTAATCATATACTATACTGCGGTATAAAATATCTATAAACTTGATAATAAAAACTAATGTGTCGTAAATTCAAAATAATTTTAAGGTGCAATGATTACACTGTAATCTATACACAGTGTGTGTTTGTGTGAGAAATATATGATCTGTGAGCTAACACATAAAACCACTACAAAAACTATAACATATTTATAATCATTTCTATGATTACAAATTTACTTGTTTTTATGATTTAGAAATATAAACTTATAGTAAAGGTATGATTGATTGAGATAGTGATGGGAATGGAGTGAAAGTAATGGGACTAACCATTGGTATTTGACTCGTAAGGACGGTCTGGAGAGGCATTTGTTGGAGTAAAGCATTCTTGAGAGCCAAATGGTTGCGACCGTTAATCAGGAGCTGGTCTTTGAGGTGTTGTGGCGGATGAAAGTACTTACAGGGAGGCTTCTCACGGTTACACCGACCCTACCAGTGGACAAATGGGTTAGCACTAGAGTAGATATGTTTTGTGGGTAGCGTATGTCTAGAATACCTTGATGGAGTCGTAGCAGGCGATGACCCTGCCATTCTGGACCTCGACATTGTTGGTGGGGTGTGCGAACTTGCATTCGTGGTCAGGACGGGTGCACTTATTTCGTTGATATTCGCGGCACACTTCCAACTGCAGCCAACGCGAGTCCTTAACGTTAGCCAAACTGTTAACCATTGCCATAACCAATCACTAGATCAACAGATGAGACTGAGCTCCCAGTGCTCGATAGGCACCAGTCGTCAAACTCTTGGATGGATTCGTGTGATAGCAGAGAATAAAGTAAAAACGTTTAGACCACCAGAGATACCACCCATGCGTCAGATGGTGGCCAATATGGCAATTGAATTGATTTGAGACACTCCGGTGACACTGAGGCACTCAATGAGGCGGACGTTCCCTACAGTCGTCTCTCTGCCGCTTTAACCAACACTTGTCTCACTGCAAGAATACATCAATTATTGGCCAGAGAAGGGGTAATCAAAGTGTCATGAAATTCGCGTATTCAATATCCACTCATTCAAAGCATCTCTAATTCTGGGTTTTCGACAAAATTATGTTTATTTTAAAATTCAAAAACTGTGAAAACTTTTTTATACATTTGCTCTTTTTCACAAACTTCTTATTGCTTTCATTTAAAAATATCTCAAAGACTTATTTAACTTAAATTTAACTCAAAACCTCTAAAAGCTATCAATTTTAATCAAAAACAAAATCTCTAACTCTTGTCACCAAAAATAATCACAAAAAAGTTTTTTAAGTTTTGCTCAATAGTTGTCTCTATTTCTATTGAAGACTTACAGTAAATAGGAATTAAACACAAGTATAACAAGCATATAATAAGATATATTATATTATATAACGAATGTATGATATAATTGGCCACAAATTCAAGCGTTATATGGACTCATTTGGCACTCAGCAGCACATCAATGCATAATCAACTTATGTTACAAATAATACACTTTATGAATATTAAATATAACACAAACTCTATTATAGCTTACAGTTATATACTATTCATTGTACACTGTATTGCTCTACCAGTTAGTTGTCATTATTAAACTGATTAGAATAATAGCAGATATCATATAATAGAGTATGAGCTCAGCTCAGCTAACCTAACCTAACCTACCCTAACCTAACCTTGAGTTCCCATAACTGCATACAGTGTATGATATTCTCAATACTCAATGTTGAGCCCAACACACAATACTATTGCAAATTATTGAACACAATATCCAATTGAATATTCATTCACTACTTAATACTGTTATAATGTTTGACTGCAATATTGTGTGACAATCGTATTACAGTGTAAATGCCATAACAGCACACATAGTCTTACATTCCCTTATAATCGCAATCAAATGCTTTTAATTTATAACTTATTGTCGATTTCATGTCATTCTTAACAATCATTTGTTTATAACATTTGATCCCAAATACGGAAAGTGTGAAAGAGATATATATTTGGTTTGCATCTACTCTTAACTATCATTAAATATAATGATATAAAGTATGCAATACTGTAATCATTGCAGTGACCATACATTGTCTCATATAATATAACAAACATTGAAAGCATCGACTAATTCACAACTAATTCAAAACTAATTCACAACTAATTCACAACTAATTCACAACTAATTCACAACCAATTAATGGCCAATAAATCACTCGAAAGCACATAAGTCTTGAGACCAACTGTCCATTCATTTAAAGCCAATTAATAAGACATACGATTCGCACAGACACTCCTTTAGATGCCATCCCTTTCCCATTGGCTTCACTCGTGTCTAACAGTATTTTCGGTGACAATTGTCTTACTGTAAGCCAACAGTTGTCACAATCATATCAAGCAATGAGTCCATCGAAGGCACGCCGGAAGATAAGCACAAGACATACAGACCGTAGCCTTAATGGACTGATCAACACAAGGGAAGTGTTGAGACAATCACACCATTAGTGTCTTTGCAAAGCTATACTCAAAAAGTGTCTTATAGTTGGTCTTAGGTCTGGCGTTAGAGATAACTCCTCGACCACTCGTAGAGATCGCATGCATTCATCCATTGCAGACATAAGACATATGACTCACCCGATGGGTTGTGTCCACTCATTGATCACCACAGAGATGGTGCACACGAGGACTGGATGTAAGACTTGGCAGACCGTCACACATGTCATCCACAGCTAATCCAATGCAATGCAGACCTCTATTAGTGTTATGTTTATGTGTTTGATGTGGTGTTCAGTACAGCATTCAATACACCATTCAATACACTGTACGACACAAACACTGCATACGCTCTGCACTGCTCTCCCAATGCATTCAACACTCACTGCTGGAGCTGTGCTTTGGGTGTGGCCTTAAGGCACACTACTGTACACTATTTGTGAACATCTCATACAACACCCCCGTAGCCCCCGTAGCACCCCTTTCACCACCGCATCCACCGAATTGTCACTTAACCTCACTTTTGGGTCACATTCAGTCAAACCTTGTTTAAATAATTAAATAAACACACATTTCATACAATTTATCGCTAATCACAAACACTTGTTGTATTTAATCACAATATTTGACAATTAAAGTGATTTTATTCAACTTTCATAGTTTATATAGTTTAAGATACAGATAATCGATTTATTAAATACAGTAGAAAATACAATCGACAATGATTTCACTTATTTCTACAATACTTGTTTAACATTGAAACATTATTATAATAAAACAGTTCACATATAATTTTAAGACATTTTTTGGCACTTCTTTATTAGCTATAAGTTTGTCTCTTTGAGAATTGTCTTTCATACTAATTTGCAGACATTAGATAGTGAAGATCATACTATATAATATTACTTATCTATATTGTATTATTTAGATAATATACTCCATTCTTATAATTTCCTTATTATTTTACGACAAAGTGTCTCAAATCAAGTAATATTCAAAATAAGTTTTTTAAAAGTTTTAAAAATAAGTGTGTAATAAAGTTTTCTTATTGCTTACTGTCAAGCAATAAAATTGAAAGATTTCTATGTCTTCAGCAGTACTTTATTGCCACCAATTGGCTGGATGAGCCCAAAAGCTGTCAAAATATGGCTATTTTAGTAATAGACACATTTTATATTGGTTGGTAGCATTTTAATTTAATAGTTTGTTTACTGAACATTCATCAATATTGGAAAATATTAATACAGATTCGCAAAATTTATTTAATTAACACTTAATTAAATTATAAATCGTAAATATTTATATTGGTTGGTAGCATTTTAATTTAATAGTTTGTTTACTGAACATTCATCAATATTGGAAAATATTAATTGTCTAAGCGTTTTAAATAAATTAATTGTGAATTAATTTAATATTTAGCATTTAATATAAGTTTATATCATGTCATGTTATACAATTTTAATCGAATAAGGTTAATATCATGTAATATAAAAATAATTAATCAATTAGCTAACTTAACTATTAATAATATTCAGTTTAGACATTTAGTCTAATATAGTCTATTATATTCAGAATTTATATCCAAGTTTCTCACTTTTATTTAATATATACTAAACTTGCTAACATATCTACAGTAGAAGAATCTCTCCTATATATACTGATAATCCCGTATAAAGTTTATAATTATTAAAACTTAATGCATACAAAAAATTAATTATTATTTATTCTGTAGTATATTCTTTTAATGTTCTATTAATTATATTTTTATATCTAATAAATAAATAATGAACAATTAGGTTTGTTTATAATGTTCATATATTTATTAGTGTTAACTATAAGATTTTAAGTTCACATCAATTAAATTGAATTATTTTTGTAATGAAATCAGGATAATTTAACATATACTACTTATAAACTGATAGTCTTTTAACCGATAGTAGAAATTTAAAAGAATATAAAAATTTATAGTACAAAGTAAATGATTGCATAAAATAAGTTCAAATAGTGAAATAGTATTGAATTGAATTGGTTAAGTACATGATTTAACATCTGTTAGTTACTTAACCAATCTTCACAAACCAAACACCGATTGTCTGTGGGGTAGTGTCTTATAAGACATCAATTCACTAACCAGAGATTTCACATTGTGTATTATTGAATAAGAAGTCAATTCAAGTGTTGCGACAATTGATGCGGTATATTCAGTAAGTAATTAATGCTGTAAGAAAATTAATAAATATTATTTTTTCAAAATATTTCTGTAGTAACTCATAAGTCATAATAACAGTACTTAAACTATATTAAATCTTAATGTCATCCCATATTACATATACACGTCTATTAGAAAATGAGATTATTATTCAATTTTGTACTAATTATTCAGTCCTAATAGGCGTTTTTCAGGTGATAATTGGCTTTAATCTCATTTTATGACAAGTTTTAAGTCTTTGTTTCCATATTTAGGATTATTCTCTTCAAACAATTCTTGTAAGCTTATGATGTATTTGTCGTGAAGATCATAGATCTGCTCATCAGTCGGCTCATCCACTTGTATCACATCAATTGGCTTTCCAACTAATTATAGATTAATTATTGTTTAAATGAGTTTCAAATATAGCTTGAATTATATAAACGATTGGTTGTGACAAATACTGACCCACTGTTGTAATGGGTTTTCGGAAGGGAAGGTATCCCATGTTATACTGAAACACTCCTCGGCCTAAACATATATATCATTTAATATGTAAATAATCATTATTTTGAGCAAATTTTTATGACAATTAATGCAAACCGTGAAACATAGGCGCAGAGAAACCCAGTACTTGTGTCAAATTAAGAACGCAAAACGCCTAGGCTCTGAAAAGGAGGAAAAGAAAAACGTAATTATTGAGTAAAAGTGGCTTTCTTTACTGGCCTTGATCACTACGCGATTAACAACGTGTTATAATTACTATGAAATAATGTATATCATTGTATTCATGATAATATATACCCGTTCCTAAGGGCTAACTTTATAAAACCTTTTCGTTTGTTTAAAGTTAGTTTCAAAGTGTTGGGAACGGCATCTAAAGCCTCAACAGCTCCGCCAACCATTAGAACCAAAGCGTGTCCTTTACCTTCATTTCTAATCATATAATAACATATAATTAATCTTAATTTTATTTATAAATTATAACTGTAATACTGTACTGTACTATATTCATATTAACATTACATTAAAATTATGAAACAATAAACTGTTTGTAAGGTAAATAACATAACATAAGATATTAAAAACTATGTTTCTAAAACTATGGAGATTTTGATAACGAATTTCACTGTATTAAATTTAACATAGATAAAAATTTCATAATGAATTCTGTGTGGAGTTGTTGGTAAGGTATGAACCAAATCACCGTCTTGTCCGTGGACATCTAATCAAATATATTATAATAAATAAAATTAAGAATCAAGTATTCATAATTATTATAAATACTTTTATAAACTCATTGTCTAACCTGTCATTAAAAACATTTCTCTATTCAATGGGAGCCAAAACTGTCCCTCAAGTGTTAGTAAGTGTGGAGTAATTCCTTTGAAAGTCTGTGAAAAGCCGGTGCCTTCGGTCGCAAAATTACCGAAATATGAGAAACAAAGGATTCCGTGGGGATGACACCCGAAGATGTAGTTCTTATTCGGGTCTATATCTGCTGTTTTAATTAACTTGAGTGGGAAATAATTGGCGTAATGTCTCCAAAGAGCCCACTTTCGGACCCAATAATTAATTCGTCCTCCTTTTGAAAAATCAATATTTATATTAAAATTTTTAAAAATAATAACTATATTTATTATAAGAATAGTATAAGAATAAATCATACCTTGATTACACACATTTCGGTCAATGATAAGCCATAACATATATAAAAGAGTGACATAATAGTATTTAGTAAACAACAGAATGAGTAAAATAATGAGTGATCCAGATCCAATGAATAAGAAGGAACTGCTATAATAGAGAACTGCGAGAGTTTGCAATCGTCTCTCAATAGGGATCAGAATGGGAGCGAATTGAATGCCAAATATTTTAACCATTTTTTAAAGATTATTGTAACATTTCATCAAATAATTAATTATATAGTGATTCATTGTCACGTTTATGTGGTATATATTTTAGTTACTAAATTCACTCTCTTACTTCCAGTAAATAAGATAGATCTCTACACACACTATATGGATCCAAGATAAATATTTGACTATTGGTCACCGGAAGAAAGAGGAGTATGCATATCTATTTAAAGGGAGTTTAAGCGTTAATATAGTGCACAATATTTGAATACTTTAATTGATCGTAAAATTGGAAATAAAATGTAAGAAAATGTGGTCATTATATCAAATCAGTGGTGAAACAGACTTTCAAATATACTGTATAATAAATTCACTGTTTCTACTGTTTCTAAAAGTTTAATAAACTTTATCAGCCATTCTTCCGGTGAAAATAAGCGCTTCATTTATTGACAAATTTAAACACAAAAATCTATTTCTAGTTTATCAAATATTTATACTGTATGTTAAGAATTATATTAATAACTGTTAAGTTTAAACTATATCAGAGTAGTTTATTGTGATCTGAACATATTTCTAACTTGATTATTTGAACTATGTTATTTGAACTCCAGAATTCTTAATACACTACACTTTTTATATCGATTTCATAGAATTTTGTTAAAAATAAATTTTATATTCTTAAAGAAATAAAAGATCAATCAACAATTGTGTACAATTATGTTCTAGGACCTAGAATCTAGAATCTAGGTCATATCAGTAGTTGTAATTTGAATATGTCATGAAATTAAAAACGAAAACGTTTAGTAATTGATAGAAATGGCATTATTAGAGAAGCTCTCATATTAGTCCTAGTGTACCATGTTTGAGAGAAATTTACCTAATAAAATATCATGGTTAGTTTAGGAATAAATGGAGTTCACAAACACAAATATTTTTACCATGCTTTTTGTCGACCAAAACTAATACCGGTATATTTCAATGTATTTTATATACTCTTTTTGTAAACTTAACTGACACAGTTACCATGGTAGATTTTCATACAATAAAAAATATGTTTACAATCCACAAAGTAGGGGCTATAAATCCGTGAATATAGGATGAGGATTGGATTATCCGTTTTGGAGTATTAAATTCTAATACGATAAAGATAGTTAGTTGTTCGAGTTATAAACAAACTACCCAGTTTAATTTACAGAAGTACCACTTCCATAAAATTCCATTTAAATCAACTATAAGATGCTTTTTATTTAGTTTTATTATGGTAGTTTTTAACTACTGTAAATTTTTGAATAACTTTATAGGAAAAACATATAAGTAAAGTAATAAAGTAGTCAAATTAATACCGGTAAGATGTCATGTGTTAGCCAGTTGCTTTTGTTAATTGCATAATGCTTTTATTACAATAATTATATTAAGTTTGAGAAATACATAATTTTAAAATAATAAAATTTTTGATTGTCTTGAAGACAAATTTAAGGCACTTTTCATCAATAAATCTATTATTAACTAATAGTTATTTAGAGAACAAGTGTTTTTAAATATTAAACAAATGTACTATCTCAAAAAATATTGAAACAAATTTCAGTTAATATTTACAATCAATGCCAAGGCTTCGTGTGAACACGATTTAAGGATTTTTTAAACATAAAAGCAAATCATATGTATATCTAATTATAAAAATTAATTCCCACTAAAATTAATGTACAGTACATTGAAAACTTTCAATCATAGCTCTCGTTTATACTCTGTATAATTACTTTGAGAGTATTTTAAAGTAGAAAAATCCCATTTATTTCTAAATTCCAAGTATTAATGCATAAAAGAATTCAATTGGTATTTGTTATACCGTTAATAAATTTGAAAATTAATGTATAATTAAGTTAACGAATGTGTGAATGAATAGAAATAAGGGCACAAATGGGTGGAGTATTGCAAATAGTGTAAAATGATTTGCATTATTAAATAGAGTACAGTATTGCATATATTTATTGCGTCGAGTGTTGAGATGTGTCTGAATTGATGGTCGAGTTCCTGATCACTTCAATCCATTGCCTGAAAGTGTATTCACTTTCCGTGCGAAAGAAGTAGACATGAGTTTTGAATTGCAATTTAAATACATAACTCTTATTCATATTATCGGCTTCTGATGGGATACTCGCTGTGTATCCAATGACCGGAAGACTAGCCAAAGGAAAGTCGTCCTAATATTATATAAAACATTCACTAAATAACACCATTTAAGGGATTGAATGAAAGGGTTCAGCAAACCTGACAAGACTTGTAGAAAAATAGGCAAAAGTGAGTGAACACAACCCACAACTTCTGCCAACCGCTACTGTTCTTGAATTTTCTGAGTAGATATCCACTCAAACAGCTCTTTAAGTAATCAAATCATAAATATAATTATATACAGAATGTGAGAGTTGGTGGCCATTGCTTACAGTGAGCGCGTGTTCATAATCGGCGGCACTTATACTGCAATTCCTGTGCCAACACACGTGAGCCATTGTATTGGATCTGTAGTGAAGTTTATCGATGTTTTCGATTTGAGTGACATTTTCAGATTTTTGGATCCATTTCTGACTCAACGCGTTATCAATTTTATCCAAGAGTTCGTTCGAAGAGATAATGGTTGGTATGAATGGAAGCGTTTCATTATTGCCATTAATATGAGACAAATTAATGGCTGTTTCGGACAAATCTGTTAACCAAATACGGCGTTCCTCTTCAGAGCTAAACAAAAGAATATATGATCACTAAACCCACTCCACCAGTAATACAGTGTAATATAGGGTTAGAGTGACATACTTGGCGGCAACCATAAGAGCCCGTTCACCGGCATATATTGTGAAACAATAATTGACCCCTAATTTAGGTTCTGTGGGCTCAACCATAATGTGCTGCAGAGAGAGGTGTCCGTGAACTTTGAACTGGAACTGCACTGATGCCGACCGACTCGCGTATATCAATATATCGGAAAACTGTTAAATATATAAACAAATGTCAACTCAGTTAACACAACATGTGATCCATACCAGAAAGAAGAGCCTTTGTTGGTAACCCTTCTTCGAGAGCTTCAGAAGACATCCCTCCCTAACAAACCTCTGTTCATATAATTAGATATTATCAACAAATTAATCGATTGCTTAAACTTAAACGTGTGTTATATTAAGACATACCCGACCCGATTGCACTATATTATCCATTCCTGTTATATCTCTTTGTAATTCTATAAGAATTACTAAATTTATCTAAAAATATAGGTTCAATCATTATACAGTACTATTTATAATTTGAATTAAATATTTTATAATTTAATAATTACCAGAGAATTCAATGTTACAGAATATTCTGCATTAAATTGCTTCAACTGTTCGATGATAACTGAAAGAAATTTAAAATTTATTAAATTGAATTGTTTTGAAATAAGATGACTTACATAAATATTTGGCAAATTCCGAACTATTATTGACATGAAATTTGGACAATTCTACAGAGAAATAGAAATTAATGAGACAAATATTGAACATCAAGTTGTTTAATGATATATTACTTTCTATTATTTGCAAGTAATGTGTTATATGAAAGGCAGGCTTCAAAATAAATGAAGTGTACGGCAAATAACAGCCTTTTCGAGCCTCAAAGTCCCGACAAACGCGTTCAAAATCTTTGTTGTGTCTGAAACTGGCGTTAATTCTCTCGAGAATGAATGGCAATCTTTCAATGAGTCTCTCGTATAACTGATTGAAAATATTATCATTTATATAAATTTAATTAATACCGTAACAATTAATACAATATAAATAATTAAATTTTAAAGAAATGCTTTTAAATCAATACTGTATATGACATACCGGTAACCATTGAATGATATCTTTTAAAATATCGCCAATTGTTCGGTTAGAATGAAGAGCAGACTTCCCTTCCCTTTAAATTATAGACATTTCGTATAAATATAACTAAAATGAATACTAATTTAAAAACAGACCAAATGACTAAAATGTGTTCAATTTGTTGCAAAAAATTGTGATGAATTTCAAACAGTGGTTCCGTTGCAGAGAATAGCAGAGAAAGCATTTCTGCGGGTCGTGTCGTCTCTTTACTCACATCCTCTTTAAACCACTGAAGCAGACATTCAATGATATCATTTAATATATGATACAATTTTCATTAACAAATACTGACTGTATTTATGAGTTCGATATCCTTTTTATAGGTTCTCTCCGACATAACTAACTCTCGGAAAACATAGTATTCTTTATCCAAACGAAGTTTCTTACGACAAAATAATTTCAATATTTAACACTTCACTCAATATCCATAGCATTAAAACTTACAGCTCTTCTGTGGTCTCTATCGAGAGTCGATTCGATTCTTATTTGATTAGCATTTGATGGAAATGATTGAGAGGTATGAGAATATGGGGAACTGGTGCTCGATTGAACCACATGGCAAATATTATTGGCAGACAAATCGTTTAGATTATTATGTTTGAGATTCATATTATTGAGATCTAAAAACAATTAATTTCTACTTTAAATAACTTTCACTTAAAAAATAAATTCTATTTAGAATACGATGACATGAATATCAAGAACTATTTATCATATAAGAATCTATTGCACTACAAAGGAATGGCAAGGAATCTGTGTATTAAATACAGAATAATGAATATAGGACCAATTAATAATTACAACAATTTTGTTAAATCAGAATCATTATGAAGAATGTTAAAGAATTTACGGAATAAAATGCAAATATAGTAAAGTGAAAGCAATAGTCTTTTAATAGTATTAAGCATAGATTAGAAAGCAATAGTCTTTTAATAGTATTAAGCATAGATTAGAAAGCAATAGATTAAAGTTATAATCATTTTGACAACAGTTATAACTCTAAAATTACATAGTATTTTAAATTCAGTAAATTTACAATAAAGAAAGCAATAGTCTTTTAATAGTATTAAGCATAGATTAGAAAGCAATAGATTAAAGTTATAATCATTTTGACAACAGTTATAACTCTAAAATTACATAGTATTTTAAATTCAGTAAATTTACAATAAGAGAAAATTGTAGTAAAATTAATCTAATATTAGTAAAGAATGTAAAGTAAATGAGCCGTAAATATAACAATCATTAAATACTGTATAAAGAATACTACAATTCAATTGGTCGGTCAAACCATATCCAATGAATGCATTAATTATGGATTTTCTACTATAAATGACATAGAATTTGCAATATATAACAAATATTGAATTCAAACAAAAAGTAGACAAATTAATAGAAAATCTTAAACATGAACTAAAATCTACTTTTATATGAGGAGTGAATAGTAAAAGAGATTTGCAATAAAAACTGTAAAGCATTAAACAAAAATATTTTAATGCTAAGACTATGATTTACTGTACCGATACAGTTTGTATGATATTCTTATACAGTAGATTCTGCTATTCTCATTTATACTATTTTTTCCTCATATAACAACAAAGTTATGACACAAACTTAACATTCATCTAATATAAAGAATATTACAATGTGTAAGAAATTTATCTAAATTAAAATTTAAAACGTTTCAAGTAGATTAATAAAAATCCTTTAGTTAAAACTATTTGTGCGTTTAATTAATAGTTAAGTATCATAGTCATTGAAATATACTATATTTTTAACGTTTTAAATTAAAAACATTTATAGAATTTAAAGAATGTAAAGTAAATGAGCCGTAAATATAACAATCATTAAATACTGTATAAAGAATACTACAATTCAATTGGTCGGTCAAACCATATCCAATGAATGCATTAATTATGGATTTTCTACTATAAATTAGATATAATTTGCAATATATAACAAATATTAGAATTCAAACAAAAAGTAGACAAATTAATAGAAAATCTTAAACATTAACTAAAATCTACTTTTATATGAGGAGTGAATAGTAAAAGAGACTTTATACTATTTTGTCCTCGTATAACAACAAAGTTATGACACAAACTTAACATTAATCTAATATAAAGAATATTACAATGTGTAAGAAATTTATCTAAATTAAAATTTAAAATGTTTCAAGTAGATTAATAAAAATCCTTTAGTTAAAACTATTTGTGCGTTTAATTAATAGTTAAGTATCATAGTCATTGAAATATACTATATTTTTAACGTTTTAAATTAAAAACATTTATAGAATTTTGAATGAATGTAAAGATCGAAAATAACAGTTATTATGAGTTTTGAAAGAAAGACAAGTTATTAAAAAATAACAATATATTACACGATAATTGTTTCATTTGGAAATTGTCTACAATTTGTATTTGAATGCAATATTCAACAAATAGACAAATAGTTGTGAAGATTCCCAAAGGGAATGAAAGACATGACATGAAATGGAGATCAAGTGTTAGCTTTGGATAACAAAATTGTCAGCAATTATTGATCGCAAGTAAACATTAATTATTAGATTTGGTAAACTATTATTAAGGGAATCACATATTATATCATTTGTTAGTAATTGTGTTGAGTGATCAGAATTCGGGTCAAAATCATCGGCAAAGCGTTCATTCAAATACATGTTAACAATAACGTGGGCTAAACAATTCTCACTCAAACCATTCATTTCATTCATATGACTACCATTTGGATCGCTTTCAGCAGATATTTGATGAGCATTTTGTGGACACAATGAGTCGAAATAAATTTTATCTTTTTGTAAATTATTATAAACTATTTCGTCTGAAAGCGATCCAAATCTAGGTTTGGAATCCATTTGTTCGTTGTTTTGTTCATTTGGTTTCTTATTATTACTATATTTATATGAATTTAATGGACAATAATCTGATTTTTTAGAATACTTTTTAACAAAATATGAGGAAATGTTATCTAAAAACCCGATCTCTTCCGAGTCTTGGAGAGTGTCGTCGCGCGAAGAATAGCTCTCAAGAGAAGGCAAACTATTTAATGAAACGAAATGTACGCTCTTTTGACGAGAACGCCGTTCCGAAAACCTATGGGTGCCGGCAAACAGTGTATGGCTTAATTCAAACTCTTTGTTTGCTTTGGATCTGATTCGTGGCGCTGAGACCGCGCGACGTCTTTTATCGTCTCTATTCTTACGCTTATTCTTATCTGTATTTTGTCTGACTTTGCGTTTATGTAAAACATATTCAATATCTCCGCAAATGGACTTTGATTTGTCTAATAACTGACTATCAGTGCTCGGGTTTAAAGTCATTTGTTTTTCCTTTTCGCTATAACTTTCATCAAAATCTATCAAATTTTCAACATTTCTTGAGTTAGTTTCTACACAAATATTAACATTATTTTGTGAGACTTTATTCGATAGACTTTTAGTCTCTTTGTCGATAAGATAAGAGTCGTTTGATATGTCATCGACTTCAACGTCCATTAAATCTGGACTAACAAAACCCTCTCTACTCGCAAAGTGAGTAGAACTCCAACCTGTAGGCGCCCTGTCATGGGATCGCTCCTCAATTGAAGGACTCGGAGGCGTTTCCGGAAACAAATTCGACTTTTGAGAGCTATTCTCTTGAGCAGACTTTGGTCTCTCGTCATCACTGATGGCATTGGAAGACGAGAATTGAGGCGAACTGATGGGCAGAATAGGTGTCACTGATATGGATGAGCCGCCAATTCCTTCAGTTCTCTGGTTATTCGTGTTAGAAGTCCTCAAACTGTTGGACCTATTTTTAAACAACAGATCCAATAATTATAAATAACTTCATTGCATGCAAAACTACATTCATGACAAACCTCTGGAAGGGCTGTCTTTTAACACAACTTTGTCGCACGTATTCCATGATCTGCTGTTGGGTTCTTCCACTGTACCTATGAATGGATTGCAAACAAAACCCAAATTAACAAAACGATTACAAATTGAATGTTCGTTTGTAGTGCACCTGAAAGACGAGCCGCGGCTAAAGATTTTAGGCTTTTGTTTGGGAGTTCTCTTGACTTCAATACACCTGAAGAAGGAGTGCTGTTCGATACACTTCTTCCAGAAGTTCTTGCATTCGTTGCGGCCCTCAAACATAAACTCAACCACATCTCCAAAGTACTCCTATTCATCATTCAAGCAATTTATATATTTAGTATACAAACCAAAGGCCTGTAGTGTGGATAATGACTGACCTCCTGATGGAGTTTAATGAGAAATCGTTTCCTTTTAAAGCTTAGTTTCCTAATCTTAGCCCAAGAAAATGTGTTCACTTTTGTCTGATTTTGAAACACAATTACTCCCAAATGAGCGACCGATAGGTTCAGGGGAACGCCTTCATGATCTTTCACTGGAGTTAACTTAATGCCATACATTTCACAGCGTCGACCCGTTTCCAGTAAATTATAGTCAGCCTCTGCTGGTGATTGGCCACTAAGGTCCACAACAATTTAGTATTCAATTACTTATAAACAAATACGTTAAAACTCAAATCACATACCAGTGCTTTTTATGGTTTTCCATAACTCTCCACTCAAATTCTTCATCTTGAAGTGGAATCAGTTTAAAACGCGAGACATACAAGTGATCCATATATTCATCAGAATTAAAGTCTCCGATTTCAGCTGTTTTTAATGTTTGGAAATATAATTAACACAAATGTAAACCAAAATGAATGCAAAGATGCAAACCTTGTATAATATATGAAGCCATGAGAGCCGCCGTATTCTCATTACAAACGAGGAGTCCCTCCGATAAGTCTTTTTTGATTTGTAAACTGAAAAGATATCTATCGATAGCGCAGAACATGAGCGTCGGGAAAATGGATTCATTGTCGACATAAGGCATGCATTATATGAGACAATAGCTAATAGTCAGACCGCGTCAGCTCGTCCTCCAGTCGGGAGGGGTCGGGGGCATAGAATTTGACCGCAAAATACATGACGGGATTGTTGGTCGACAGAGACAACTGACGACAAATGGGTTTCTCCAAATCCAACCAATACTACACCAAACAAATGCAATCAATTCAGTGATCGTCCATTGAATGCACGCAAATCACGTGAATACAAACCCTGGTGCCACTGGAGTCCGCGTATTCAATACCGAAATAATCCATTTCTATGAGATTCAGTGTCTCGCAGACCTGATTGAACAGTGATTTGGCCAAAGATTTGTGCTGAACATCAATCACAACCACACCATTAGACCATTAGTTCATCACTCAATCCATTCATTCATTTATACCGTAATTTTGTAGACATTTGTCGATTCGTCCAAAAAGATTATTTCAATTGTCATGTATTTAGAGGACTTGCGGTCGACGGATGAGCTCCGGTAGGCTATACCCCTGTCCTCCAACCGTGGGTTTTGCCGGTTGTCGGGCGGCGCCGAAGACGACCTCTTCTCAGGCGACGGCATCACTGAATTGGTGTCACAATTGGTGTCACAATTGATGCCTCTATTAGTGGTCGAAAGCAATCACATTATTGCATACAATCACTGCATTCACTACACAATTGTCTATTACTCTCATTATAATCACATTCAATAACTGAACACTTTTTGTCAAATAAACTCATTTATTATCAAATCAATTGAATTAAATGTCAAAAACACTTACTATTGGTTTGTATTGAATTGAAAACAATTTGCATTTAAAGACGGCTTTAATTTATGAAACATTTTATTTGTTTGTATTAACTGTTAATTAAGGGATTAACGATAATAATCATAATAATAGTGATAATTATGTGATAATTGATGAATTAGTGTTGAGAACTGAAACTATCGCGGTAATCATAACCAGTGGTTTACGGTATATATAATATGTGTATATAATATAATTATATATGTATATAATAATAATAATAAGTGTAATAAGTGTGAAACTGTTACTTATTAGATGTAATGGTAATCATAATAATGACTGAAATGAATACAAAAATAATAGATTGTGTTTGTGTTGAATGCGTCGACATTTCAACCATTTTTGCATTCAATTCAATACTTCTATGGATAGACAATAAACAGATGCAGTGCTCAGCCAATGAGCCATTAGTATGGCGTTGGGCGCCCTTTTCGACTCAATACAACCCAATCGTACAATTATTTCACACATTTTTTACGGGTTTTGGTTTTTATGTCAATTTGTATTAAAGTGTTGGAAATTTGCTTTAGTTTTGGACTCAACTAAAACAAAGTCGTTGTTAACAGCGTTTGGTTTGGAAGTGGTCTCTGTATTCCTGGTAACTGACTGTCATCTTCTCGGACTGATAACGGGTCAGACGTATGGATAGGCGCACATCGTTGGTGATGACACCCTTGAAACCCCCTTTTCGTAGCAACGAGTCGATTGTCTGAATGCGATCCCAACCTATTAGCCGTTCATTCATTTATTGTCTTATCATTAATAGCATGATATGAGTGACACTTCACATGACATACCTTGTTCTGGGGCTACTTCTGGCAAATAAGTGGCCGTCCGTTTCGAGCCCTTCTCAGTCAAGAACTCGATTCTAATGCCATGAATGCCAATCTCCCAATCAGTGTAATTGAGGCCATCCTCGAAGTGTCTCAGTATCGACACCGAGACGTGAAGTTTAGACAACTCGTCTCGAGTGATAGGACTGAAACGGCTGTCCTTAAAGGCGCTGTTAGTTTGGTCAGTGAGACAACCATTAGTTCATTGAGTAATCAATGGGTGTATTATATGACTGTTGAGCACCTGGTCATAGCGTATTCACGCAGTCCTAAGTGTAGGTTCATTGCGTTGAAAGTGCCGATACATCCCCTGAGCCGTCGGTCGCGCCCTACCTTCCAGGTGACGAACAGCGGACTAATTCATACATATTAGCCATTAGTTGCTTATAATCACATCAAATACATGCTATCCTTTCAATCGTTTATATCAAGTAATAGTGAAATATGAATGCATTTCAATGTACATCAATAAGTAGTTGAATCGATATTCAGTAAATACCCCGCTTATACAGTAATATAATTTTCATAACACATAAGTCTTACAGAATTAGAAAAGACTCGGGAGGGCTGACATACTGTAGTGGAGGTTCAGGCAGACTGTGTAGTGGAGGGTTAGACAGAAGATATAGTGTTCATATAGAAGTCCATTCATTCAATACATGTGTTGTATTGTCTTATAAGGGATACATTTCCATAGTATTACGTGAGGTACTGTTGTGAGCAATGTTTAATTCTCAATATATTTAGTCATCCAATGCTATTCAATGTCATTATTGCAACTTATTTACAACACAACTACTGTATAATTGTATAATCATTTCAATGTTCACTAATTACATGATTAATATATTTAATATAGCAGTAGATATAGTAATGTATGAAATACTGTATATTCATTACAAGTGATAGCATATCACAGAAATGAGTGGTTGGACTGAAATGTGTGAATAACTAGATATCCATCAATTGAATCAAATATCATATCATATCATAGACTGTATAATAGATTCAATCAATTCATGCAAACGTTTAATACGTTTTTGAGTGAAAAATGGGACAAAAGGCCAGACATTGACTACAATGAGACCAATGAATACAAGACTCAATATATGATTACATGACTGCAGTAATCATATAAGAGTGGACACAATGACACCACACATACAATGGCTTAAGTAATGGACACAAAGACATGAGAGGATGTGATACTGACTGGCATTCGTTGGCAAAGTTGGGTGCCTTCGGGGGATCAGATTGGCTCAGATGTGACGACAAGACGTCGAAGCAGAAGAAGCACATCTCGTTGGACACAATCATCGATGGGTTCTTCGTCACCACCGAAGTCATCACTCCATTCATGTGAGCATTAGGTCCGCCGTTCATAGTGTGGCCATTCATTGGTGGCAAAGGGTTCACATCCAAGTGATTGCAGCAATTGTTACTCAACTTCTGTTTCTTAGTACCACAACAGCCACCGATTCCAGCAGCCATTCCGAACACCAACCAACTCACCAAATGACACCAATTGAGACCACAATCAGTCAGTCGGACAGTCAGACCAGTGAAGACAATCTGTCACCTCTTTGTTATACCATTCAATCGCATCCAACACCAAACCCTTACTCCACTCGACAACAGCTGAGGCTTACAACAGCTCACAAACACCAGTGCCTGTGCGCACACCACTGCCAGCCCTCTCAACACTATAATACCAGCCCTCTCACCACAACTATACTGTACTGTATAATACCTGCGCTGAACACACAGACACTACAATCACGGCTAATCCATTAATCCTTTATCCTTTGCCCTCATTTACTACACCTATTTGAGGCCAATTACTCTACACTGGAGTAGTTTATCATAACATAAGTAATCAGTGCTCACAATACACCCCAACCCTACATAACCTCATTTCCATAACACACTAATTGGCGATTCGTAGCTCATTTTGAACTCATGTTTCATTTAAATACTATTTTGTGGTTCAAATGGTCATAACAAACCACAATTAGAGTCACAAAGTAATGCAAACAGTGATTAGAAAAAGATTTGTTATTAAAACTTAATTCAAACGATTAGTATTTTTACAGAGTTTATAGTTTTGAAATGAACTGAAAAAGAATTGAATTAACATTTATTCATAAAGTCAGTCGGACAGTCAGACCAGTGAAGACAATCTGTCACCTCTTTGTTATACCATTCAATCGCATCCAACACCAAACCCTTACTCCACTCGACAACAGCTGAGGCTTACAACAGCTCACAAACACCACTGACTGTGCGCACACCACTGCCAGCCCTCTCACCACTACCAGCCCTCTCACCACAACTATACTGTACTGTATAATACCTGCGCTCAACACACAGACACTACAATCACGGCTAATCCATTAATCCCTTATCCTTTGCCCTCATTTACTACACCTATTTGAGGCCAATTACTCTACACTGGAGTAGTTTATGATAACATAAGTAATCAGTGCTCACAATACACCCCAACCCTACATAACCTCATTTCCATAACACACTAATTGGCGATTCGTAGCTCATTTTGAACTCATGTTTAATTTAAATACTATTTTGTGGTTCAAATGGTCATAACAAACCACAATTAGAGTCCCAAAGTAATGCAAACAGTGATTAGAAAAAGATTTGTTATTAAAACTTAATTCAAACGATTAGTATTTTTACAGAGTTTATAGTTTTGAAATGAACTGAAAAAGAATTGAATTAACATTTATTCATAATCTATTTGTAAGAATTTAATTTTGTTGATCTTCTTCAGCATCGGTGTCCTCATCGGCACGACTCCTGTCCTCATTGTCTGAGTTATCGTATTCACTGTTTTCTAAATTGCTTTTACAGTCTTCAAACAATTTAATGAATTCTTTGAGAAGATCTTTGTTCTGAAATATTCAATCAAAATCATTAAATCAAATCCTATAAAATTTGCCACAAAATTACTTTCAGTTTGAGCGCAAACTGTTGTTTGGCAGGACTTCCATCGCTATAGTCGATAGCATACCAACAAATGGCTGTTTCACTCGTGTTCATTGGATTCAGTGTCACCGCAGGTGTGATGTAATGATTGCATGCAATCTTCAGAATCTGATCTCTCCTTAGAATCATTCGATAGCGATCTGTGGATGAGTTTTCAATGCCATTAATATACAAATCATATATTTTTTAATATTTCCACAAACTCTTGGACTTGTGTTTCAAAATCTTGAAGTCACCGATTCCTCGCTCTTTCCATTCCTTGAGAGTGGGATCAAAGCGATAGAGTTTAGCCCTTTGACAGTATAGGGGCTCTTCATCTTCTTCCCCGGTCTGCACTTCGACCAAATCAGGCAAAGGAATCAAAGGCTTGAAGTAAATATCAAGATTTGCGACCACAGTATCTATTCATACATTTTAATAGAAATCAGTGTTTTGTGGCTAACATTCGGTCGTTATATACCGTCATCTCCTGTGGAGGTGTTGTGTTCGCTGGAAAATAGTGGCGCCGGAGTACTAGTCATCCATGACTTCGGACTACTATTAGTTTTCCATTCAGATTGACTAACATTTGTGGCAGCGATAGCCGATCTGAATAAGCCTAACGGATAATATATTTCATTAAAAACATTAAATTTAAACACAAATCTAATCGAGTGCTTACTATTGGAGTTCGAGTCGTCAGGGTTTGAATGATCCTTAACTTGTGGTTTAGAGTCGGTCTTAAAGTAGTAGTCATCGTCTCGACAGCCCCGACACCCCTTACACGGCTCCATAGTCTCGTAGTCGTAGAAATTGAGCGGAAGTTGTAATTCTTTAACTTTCCTAAGGATTTCTTCAGACTCCGGGGCTTTCATGTAAACAATTTCGATGTCGTCGTCACTTGATTTTGAGTGACACTTTGGGACACTATTTGTGGACTCTTTAGTTTGAGTATCTTTAAGATTTTGATTGCAATTCAAAGTGTTTTGTTTCTCAACAGAAGTGCAA
>CAJPVJ010000239.1:0-31001 GCA_905397405.1 Oppiella nova
GTATACGATATAATGGTTTCCTTCACTTCCTTATGAGACGCGTGTGTTGTCTGTTATTTCGTGTTATTTTAGTTCAAGTCTTTAGTTAAACCAAAACTCCATACTCTGTACGAGTTTCTCATATTTTAAAAATTTTTTACTCAATATATTAAACCTGTTTTCCAACACATATGCACTCATTATATCGTTTAGTTTTCTTCAATCTAAAAACAGTTGCAAATAATTACTTCAAATAATTATTGCTTCAATTGAATCGTCTCTTGAGACGAGAAATTTTTGTTCAAATAACTTTACGCCTCAATAGCTTTTTCGGAAACTCCCAAATCTGGTCCATTGTTTTCATGTAATTGTAATCACTTTTATTGCATTACACATAAATTATTGAAAGATTGACAAAATGCAAAATAATTGCAATTATACTACAATTGAAATATTGAATAATAAAAAGCGCTTGTTTTCAGTGAGTTGTGAATGACCCGTCAATTATCATATAAAAAATTATTAAATTATTTGATTATCTGTGCCTTAAGATAAGGGGCAAAAGTGTTTGGTTATCGGTTATAAATATTTTATGACTATAAATAGAGACGAAAAGATCTTTTTTTGTAAAGAATGTAAAATTTTCAAATAAAATACTATTTAATAAGAGTAGGTCGAGTCGAGTCGAGATATGTTTGCAACATAGGCTGCTTTTATTGCTGTATATATTCAGTGTATAACAGGTATTCGTCGTCATTCATATAACCATTGCATGGCTTCAGGCCTTTTATATCTTAACTAACAATTCAAAGCTAAAGAGGTCGGTCATCAAAGTGGGCCATCACCGGGTCGGTCACCGTATGCTCACCACAAGAATGCGTCCATACGATTACGGTTACCAAATGCTAAGGCCTTTTATATCTTAACTAACAATTCAAAGCTAAAGAGGTCGGTCATCAAAGTGGGCCATCACCGGGTCGGTCACCGTATGCTCACCACAAGAATGCGTCCATACGATTACGGTTACCAAATGCTCACCCCTTGCCAAAACTCCACACCAACCATTCAATTCAATACGTGATTTCAATTAAACAGTCAACAAATATTTAAATCATATTTTACGCTATACTAAGACTACTGGCGAAAGCGTTGACTTATTTTTTTGCTCTTTTATTCATTATTATAAACAAATAATACTATTCTCTTAGAACAATAGTCTCTTGTTTTAAAGTATAAAAACTTTTGATTGAATGCATAATGTGTAGAAAATTTCATTCATTACTAGTGTTGATTTGTTTAAGTACTTAAAGCTTAAGATTTTTGCGCCGATTTTCACCGTACAATTGAATTAAAGCTTTATTTTGAAAATTCGTAGAAATTCTTTAGAGACATGTAATTTAATATCATTCATACGATTTTCAATGGTGTTTATGAATCAATGATCATTTTTGAGCTTTCCTTTAAATTAAAGTTAAGGTGAAAATGAGTGCAAATGAGCACTAATTTAGAAGTTTGTAAAGAAATGATTACTATTTCCTTCCTTTAGATGTTAGCAAAAGTGTCGGTCCTTTCACGAGATGTACGAAATGCACAAAAGAGGCAAACATTTCATACATTTTTTAGTCTCTTTGGCAACCTTTAGGCTATTAATGATAAACATTGAGTTAAGGCTATTATTTGTTGAAATTCATTGTAAAGGTCTTCTTCCAAATGCAGTTTGTGTGCGATTTTTGTCAATAAGACTGAAAAATATGATTTAATAGGTTATTGGCCTTTAAATACTGTGAACCAAAATAAGGTTGTGTTGTATCGACATTTAAACAAATATATTTATAAATAAATTTTGCACTTAAAGCACAATAACACAGTGTTTTGAAAGTCTGAACATTTCTTTATAATTTCTTGAATTTGCTTTTTAATGATTAGGTTAAGGGTTTTGTTGACAATCTATTACGAAGACTCCCAACATTGCCAACAGCTTTCAAACACTGTTAGCATGATATGAAAGCCCAATATTTTATTAAAAATCGTTTTAAACATATTTTTTGCAAACATTTGTTCCAAATTAATATTATTTCTCAGATATTCAAAGAAATGATTAGAAATAATAGAAATTATTTCATTTGAATTGTGTTATAGGACTCGACTTTTAGAAAAGTATGTTATGTTAAGCTATTAATTGTCTGGCAAACAGTGAATGACAAATAAAGTTAAAAATGCAAAAGAAATGACACCTTTTCTTATTTATTGTATTACAGCACTAATGCCCTGAAATAACATTTATATTACTTATAAATAGTATATTTATTTCCTAAATATACATTTTATATAAAAATTTCATAATAATGCTAAAATGACAGTTAATTTTACAATTTAAATATTTAATGAATGAAAGTAAAACATGGAAACCATTATTATATTAAGCAAATCTCTATTAATATAACAAAACAATTTTGTTAATTATGTTTTAAGCGGAAACAATTTGTGCTGAGAATGTCGTCGAGTGGTCTGACATTAGTTATTTCATACAAGTATTATTACATTACAAGTGGTCTCAGTTGAAACTCACTCAACCGATCTCTTTGTCAACTTATCTTACATTTATTTAAATATCATTTTCATATATTATTCATTTCACTAATTCTTTTAAAAATACATAATATTTTTTAATATTTGGCTTTATATTTTGGATATTTAACAAGCATTTAGTCAAATAAATCGTGATGTTTAAGACCTTTGGGCTGTTATTTGGCAAATCATATGCTTTTATTCATAATTTATAAAAAGTTATTATTATTTTAGAATTTCATTTAAAATATATTTAGTACTTAAATATTTTTTAATTCACAAAATTATTAATTATATGGAATTATATGATTTAATTCTTGTTTATAATTTTCACATTCACAAATGTTGTCAAATCAGGAAATATTAATTAATTGAAATAATAATAATAATAAACTTTATATCTATTTGTGATATAATAAGGAATTATAAAAACCTTAAGTATTAATGAGTATAAATTCTATAAATTTTTAATATATATAAAAATTTAAAATAAAATAGCGATTACATGAGAACACACTATAAAATATTTTTATTACTGATATGATTGGACTGTCAATTAAAAAGGGATCAAAACTTTTATATACCTGTGCTCTGGGCTAACAGTTATAATTCGCTTCCGGGGAAGGAGTGGAGGCAATAACAACATGTATTACTTAAATATTATAATAAATTCTCTATTTATGTAACAAACCTAAACAAGATTTGATGCTCAAAAATCTCTTTTGTACTTAAAGGTTACTTTAAAAATATAGATTTATTACACGATTTGCATCAAATTTCTCTTTGAAAAATTAATTGAATAATTATTAGCAGAACATTGGGTTGAATTAACTCTAAACCAGAATAAAAAAGATCAGTAGTTGTGAGCAGTCATAGTCATTGCCTCCAACTACTAAACCTATGAATAACTTATATCCGTTTTCTATGCAATCATATTCAAACTAATTATATACCTTTTATATTAATCTTCTGTTAATTTCTTTGTTAGTCTATATAAACATATTTTAGTAAATGAGTCATTAAATAATTCATTGGAGTGTTTGAATATAAAACTCTATTTAAATTAAAAATTACCGGCACCTCCAACTAAGTCTTCAATGTGACTTTCATTTAATGTGGATTTATTATATAAGCTATTTTAGAGGTAATTCAATGAAATATATCCACTTTAAATTCTTCTCAGTTTTACATAAGTGTTGTAGACGTGAATTAAAATTTTTGTTTAAAATATTTGTAAAAATATTTCATAAATAGGAAATAATATAGAAAAAACTAATGGGAATATAACTAATCAGAGATGAAAATCATTTTGTTTTTCTAATTAAACAAGGATTTGAATGAGGATTTAGTTTGAAACTAGTTTTGATGCACAAACGGACTTAGAGTACCGCATAGAGTGTATGCAATAGTGATATAACGGTGTTGTGTGTAATTTGAGCACATTTTGTGTTTAAAAGCAAAACAATTTATCTTTCATTCAGTTCTTAGTTTTGATTCTATTTATGTGAAGGAAATAATATTTTTGAACTAATATTCAATAAAATAAATGTTTTTTATTCAAAAATCGTATTTGTATTAAAGAAAACTCATTAAATGGTATTTAGGATAACGTCTAATAAGAATATTTAACACTAAGTCTCGGTTTATGTAACGATTGTATGACTTAAGAGCCGGTTTAGTGTTATTACGAAAAAGTATGACAACTAATAAGTTATGTAAAATATTTCTCTTAACTCATTATTATTATAATTTCAAAGTGGGCTCAATTGAAATGCTTTTAAAAATTCCGAAACAATAGTTAGCAAATTAAATGCATAGACTTTATACGTGTAATTCCGTTACAAATCAATTTTGGGCTAAACTCTCAAAAGGAGTACTTTTTCTTATTTCTAAACAATCAAGAATTTTGTCCTCGATTTTAATTATTCTTTCAATTTTCAAGCCTTAACTCTATATTCAAAGGCAAAACATGTTTTATATTATATCTTAAAGTTTTCTCAAATCAAGCTAACTTTACACCCAAACCATATCAATGTACATAAATATAATGTTTCCAAATCTGAATTTTATTTTCATATCTAAGCATATAATTTCCCTTTTGAACGCCTTTTATTATTTTATATCAAAATGTTTGCAATTATGAAATCATATTTTTTAAAGTTTCATTTCTTTTCACATTTTATTTTATAAAATATTTTGTGTGAGTTTATGTGAACTCATGTATAAAGGGCTCAATCTTGCAAATGACAAGAATATCAATATTATTGTCTTTTCATGTGAATCAAAGCTAATTATGTTTATCAATGCATTACCTAATGATAAAAACTGATACTTCTTATATAAATGCAATTTTGATATGATATAAAATATTAAATTTGGGACAAATTATTATTTATGGCCAAAAATAAACAGAATATCTAAACATATCTATAAATATATTTATTTGTTTGGAAATTATTTACAAATAAGACTTAACAGTCAGTCTAACGGTATAATATGCTTCATTTAAATACAACTCCACCCAAAACAATGTAATCAAATTGAATGTATGAATGACTCAAATAAGCTGTCATTGACTGGTGTGTAAAAGTCACACAAACCTCAATTCTGTCCACTTTTACCATACCATACGAAAAGTATGAATATTTTTTTATAAGCAATCTTGTCATTGCTATTCAAATAATGTATTTTATTTAAATTTTTATGAATTTTCATACATTAACTAATAATTTACATACATATAGGAAAATTTTATATAAAACTCAAGTTAAGCTAATGGTTATGTCAAATGTTAGCAATCAATAAAAATCTGGAGGCAATAAAACTATAAACTATTAAATCGCCATTTATTTAAAGTTGATATCCATTGAAGCACAGGTTAATCGTTTGAATAGTCTGTTAAATTTAATTTACTTTTATTATTATCATTTCTTGATAAAAAGGTTATTGAAATCAAAACAATAGACAAATCTTATAATATTTGAAACTTAATTACATAAGCAATATTTCTAATCACTTAATAATCGTTACATTTTATCAATTTACAAACAAAATCATTTATAACTCCTATTGTAATTATAACTTTGTGTTGAAAACTTTATTTATTACTTTCTCTCTCTTTTAATTAAATTTTTTCATAAACATTATTTTATTTTTAATATAACTTTTATTATATTTTGTGTACAAACTATCGATTTCAAAAAATAATTCAATTTCATTTAAGGCTTTATCATTTTTCTCACTTTAATAAATAATAATTTATTTTAAAATTATTAGTAGTTTAAAACTACATTCATGAATATATTTCACAATCCTTTAAAAATTATCATATAAAAATGGTAAATTATCATTTTATCAAAAAATATCATTACGTTATTTAATCAAAATTCAATTACATTAAACGATTTTAGAAACTAATATATATTTCGCGTGTTATATCAAATGCATTTGGTTTAAAGTTTCAATGATATAACACTTTTACTTTATTTCTAAATAATTTGAATGAAAATAAAAACATTAGACATTCATTTAGACAGTAATACATTCTTATAATAAATTGTTTGAAATTCTCAGCAATTTTAAGTCTTAATCCATATTAAGCTGCTGTGAGAGCACAGGTATATCTCACACGGATTTAACAAAAACTATGATTTATCATTTCATTGATTAGTAATCAGTAAAGCATTTAAATATCTTTCGTAATACGAATCAAATGTAATATCATTTCAAATATTGTCACGTATTTGATAATTAAATTGAATTCAAAGCTAAAGGTATTAAGAAAGCTAACAAAATAAGGAAATCATAACAAATAATTAATGATTTATACAAAGTTTAAGAAATTAACAAAATAATATAATTTTCACACAAAATACGATAAACAAAAATGTGAAACAAAATATTTATATTCAATACTCCTTAATATTACTAATCTATTGATCATTAATTTCGTGAAACATTTTCACCCTTTAAAATGAAATAAAGTGCAATAATTTGGGTTATTTTCTCATTGAACTCCGCGTTTGCATTATTATTATATCTCTCTTATGATAAGAATTTTATTAATTATTTCTTTATTTTTCAATACCTAAGACACGAATGTTTCAAAACTATTCTGTAATACAATACAAAAATTTGTATACAAAATTAATTTCCAAAACAAAAAATCAATGCTTTGGAGAAATAATGATAATAATAAGAATAAAAGCAAATTATTATTTCAATAAAAACGTGTTTTAATGGAAGTTTTCTGTGAAACTACTGAAAGGGTGTAACAAATAAACCCAAAATAAATTCATAGCGAAGGTTGCATTGCTTTCACTAACTTGTCATTCATTTACACAGTTTTATATGTTTTACAAATATGTTGTTTAATTCTATGTAAAGTATCACAATTGCTATTTAAATAGATTATTGGTCATAAATGTTGCTACAAATAGATTCATTTGAATTTACACTTAATTTTTGATATATAAATTTTGATAATTGAAAATCACGAGAATGGTATTAATTAGTACGATATTAATACCCACGTCTCACGTCTCAAAACTCCCCTCACCATTAGTTATTCACTCAATGGGTTGCTATCTTTTATCAATTAAATCATTTTATTACAACAACTAAACCTATTGACTAAGAAATTCACATTAAATAATTAGCCAAAAAAGTGATTAAACTTTAATTGGTTTTATTTTTCCTAATTAATCAACAAATTTGAAATATTTGTGTCAATAAAAAAGAAAATTATGAGAAGTAGTTGTCATTTGAGTCTTATTTATGGTCAGAATATTTAAATGTTTTGCCAATTTTCTAGTCGATGTTAAAATGACATTTATCAAGAAATAATTTTCTTTATTTTTTATATAACTTATATTTTCCAAATGATTTTATTTACGATCTTAAATCGTATTGAAATTAAAATATAATTACATTTCAAATAAGACATAAGAGGCTGAGATGTGGGTCAAGGCGAGCGCTGGCAACCGATGAAGTGATCCGATCCATAGGTTTTTCTTCGTTTTTTCGCTCAAGAATTTTTGGACCAGTTTTTCAAACAAGTGTTTAAATAACGGAATGCTTTTTAAGACAACTTATAAATAAGATCTCATTGAAGGGCAAACACTTAGAAATAGCCATAAGATATGCTCTCTTTTTTTTACTTACTCCTCCTTCCGCTTTAACACAATTTTGCGATTTCAAGTAATTTCCTAACATTTGAAGCCATAATAATCATAACAATAACTGATGTGATGGTTAGATCTCACTCGAGAGGGGTTGGGCCGATAGACGTCAAAAAAAAGTGTATAACTCTATTTGAATGAATGCTTTCAAGGATTTCTCAATTAAGTTATGTTTGTACCGTAAGTTACTGTACATTACTATTGAGGACATAAATATACCGTAATGACCAAAACATTATTCTAATAAAAGTTATTCTTGAATTAAGTTGAATTAAAAAATAAGATTTTATTGCAATTTTATTACAATATAATTTATAATTCACATAAAAGGACAATAATATGAAAAACGTTGAGTAAAAAATAACAACAACTCTCATATATTATTGAAAGCTTTGAGAAATAAGCTAATATTTTGATGAAATTCTCATAAAACATATTTAACTTATATGAATAGTACTTAGTTTGTATAGTGTGTGGTATAAGTTTGTTTGATGGTATAAATATGATTTGGTTATATACAATGGCATAACTGTATAAGTGTTGTGTATTTCATGTATGGCATGAAATGTGGAACAAACATGAATTTGTTGATGAGATTGGGAATAGAGTTCATCATAACTCCAGTAATGCTAGTAATGTGAACACGACTGACCGACTTTCTGCTCACTAAATACATTGTAATTAACTATTAGACAAAAATGTAAATATTTATATCGATAATAGAAACCATAATTAACTTAAGAATAACTTATTGAATAATGCATTTATTGAAATGAATTATTTTTCTATTATATAACCAGATAATGACTTATTTATAATACAAACTCATTTCATGTGAATTCTATTTTAAACATATTTTATACGGTATTTAATTTAATGGCAAATAAAAAAGCAATTTCCAAACTAATAGTTAATACTAATACTAAATATTATGAATATTTCCACATCCAGAGTGCAATCACAATGAATTCCAATGCAAATCAGACAATACATGCATTTCAATACACAAAGTACAAGACGGCATAATCGACTGCCCGGATGCCAGTGACGAGAAATGTAGGTCCGACCAGTTCAAATGCCGGTGCGGTTTCCCCAAATGCATTGACAGACACCTCGTCGGCAATGGGGTCCTCGACTGTAAGGACGGCTCTGATGAAGGCCAACAACTGGACTGTCATTACAAGAAGCATAAGAAGAAGACTTCAGGTAAACACACCTATCATTCACTTACATACTATACTCGCGATTATTGTACTCTTCAATATCACACATATCTACTGAATACAAGCGAACATAAGTTTTCCCCTCAATTACTAAACCATTTTCAGCCTAACATATGATTATTGCTGCAAATCTGTCGTTGCCTTTACTGAACCTATCAATCACTCAATACTTAATGAATAATGTAATTAACAAAAACTCAAATCAATTGTTAATATAATACAATACAATGTAAGTCTCGAATTGACATCAATTGCTTTATATGTAAATCCAAATCACTATAACTAACACAACTAAAAGGTGTCGGTTTTGGCGAATACTAAATATGTGTTCAAAAGTCTGAATAACACATTAACCATAGACTTAATATATGGTAACTAAAGTTTGTTGCCTTATATGACAATATCCTAATATTGATGACTTGAATGACTTGGATTAGGAGACGGTATGACAGCAAGCAATGCCACTTCAGCGCAACTCTTGCATAAAGAGTCAATTAGTTCAGTCCTTTCGCCTAAATTAAGCGAATCACACATTTCTATGGCTTTCAGTTCAGATCATGTCTCGCAATCAACGCCTAACCAAATACTAGTCTCACAGCAAATGCCTGACAAACAAACTAACATTCAATTAGACGGTCTCTACCACGAGTCCCACCACTCCGTGCACTCGAGCCAAGCGATGACATTGCAGCCATCGGTGCCGTCGTTTGTAGAGCTAACCGGAACTTTCGTGCCATTCGAGCAGCTCTCCCAACACTCGGCATTCCCGGCACAACCAGGTCTGCCCGCTCTGCCCCCTCTCTCAGCTGTTCATTACTATACAAATGATGCCAAACTCACGACACAGGACTCACTTATTGAGATCACCGGCACTTTCATACCTGAAATGGAGTCTATCTTAATTAATTCAACGCTTGATAACCATAAGAATCCCAATTCAAAGCCATTAGACAAACTCAATGCAAATCATTATAACTACATAACTATTACGGGAACTAAAGAAATGTTTGCAACCAATGATAACACTTTTGAGATAATAACCGGAACTCATGTAAGCAATAAGTCTTCATATGTTTTCCTATTTGGAAACCACAAAATTGATTCAACAGTAAGTGTTAGTCCAGGACATAATGATAGCCGACACAAAAAGGACTCAATTTCTATATATGAGTCTAATTCTAAAGACACCAACAAATCAGTGACCATAAGACTCGATGGAGGGGAACTGGCAGTAGTCGTTCCCACACCTGTTCTCAAGCCTCACATCAAGAATAACTCGACAAATAATAAATTACTTTACGCTACGATTGAAACAAACGGTCAGCACAACAGAGGAGTTTTTGTAGAGGGGGTCGACTCTATCGACGTTTTTGGAGCACAAAAAGTCATGTCTAAAGCAAATCAGAGAAATACTTCTTTATTTGTGACATCACTTAACAGAGAAAAGCCTCAAAATATAATTATAAATCACAAACCAAAAGAAATCAAACCATTTGTCAAGGCTATTGAAAACCCAATTGAATCCAAATATATAGCAACTGAAAAGAACAATACATTTGACAAAAATTATTTGAATCCTAAGCCAAATGTGCAGACAGTGACTGGAAGGAGAATAGGAGAGGGGGTATCCGTACTATCGGATCAATTCATTAGTGCCAATAAAGCAGATGTGTTGACAAAGCCGTCTATAATTAGTTTGAAAGATAGGTTTATTAGCCATAATAGAGATGAGGAGAGCATTGCCTCTGCAGGCACTCCTGTGCTGAATACGGAATCGTTAGCATTGAGGAAAGCACCGGTATATACTCACTCGAAATTGGACCAAAACAAGCAAACTGAGGACACCAGCGATGGTACAGATAAAGTAAAGCAAACAACAACTATTTTTGGATTTATTGACTTCACCACAACTATTAATAACACTGAAGTTGTTTTTATGCCAACGACCAAACATGTCCAACAAAATCATCAAAAACTTTTCTCAAAGAATATTAGACCAGAATTTAATACTAAATTAAATTATAAGACAAAAGAAGCAATTTTTAAGACTTTATCGTCAAAGACATCTCTTTCTGATGACTTAAAGACTATTTGGGATGACATAAGACCTACAAAGAGTGTATCAGTGCCTAAATCTGTGTTAATCTCTAACTTATTTAATAATAGACAACAGAATACAAGAGACGAACAATTAGAGACAATTAGAGCCGTATATGACAGCAAACAAAGTCTCAGACAAACAGATAGTCTATCAATGGTTTCCAAAAATACGCAAACAGTTGACTCCTTTCAGGAAAGTCAGTCATTGAGTTCGTCAGCAGAGAGCCGACGCGTCTCATCGATTGAGCCCTCACTGTCATTGTCTTCGTCGTCGCCTCAGTTGGTCCGTCCGACCGGTCTGTTGAGCACAATCACCGGAACCAATGAGTTGGACGGTTCAGTGACTGAATGGACCACTTCAGTGATCGGCACTTATATCAGAGGCACTTACGCTCATATATTACAGAGTACTTCAAGTATTTATGCCAAACATATCGAAACTACAAAAACTGCTCCGTTTGACGACTTCAGTAATGATAGGACTGAACGACCAGTTTTCGTGGAAAGCCCTATCAATTCAGATGCATTGAGTGAATCAATTGAAATCGATTTGAGTGAATCACATCGCATGGCAATACTGCCGACGCGGGTAACCATAACCAGTGGTTTCATATTACCCTCCGTTCTCCGTTCGCCTCAATTTGTCAATCAATCAAATGTAACACCGGTTGTGACAAAAGACTCAAACCCTATCCAAAGCAGTCATAACAGACTTCTGGAGTCGAGTTTAATTGATTCTAATCATGAAAGCTATCTCAAGACGCCTACACTTGAGACCAGTGCTGAGCTAAGACTCAAAACATATTTCACTCGATTTACATATTATACAACAGTTGTAAAAGAGGGCCAAACCCTTGTTAACAGCCGTATTGAGACGTCTTCTAATGTAAAGCTAGAAGCTGTGACCGATACTCATGAGGTGCTGCCCACCCGTCCTCTCACTACTTATTATACGACTTATACTTATTTCACAACTTTTAAAAGAGGAGAAACTGAATTCGTTAGGAGTAGGGAAGAGATAGTGACTAATATTATGCAAAACACAGACAATCCTTTCCTAATATCCAGTTCTGAGCCTTTGATTACAAAATCAATAGAGCCTTCGGTTTCACTTTTGGCGAATAATAAGCTGTTAAATAGTTTAGCAATTAATCCCTCGGATGTGAACAATAATCTCAAGCCTACTATAAATCGAGATATTGAGTCAGATATGACCACATTAACATACTTTACCACTCATTTCAAAGATGGAAAGCCTAGTATTAAGAGTAGAAAAGTAGTTGTAAGCAAAACAGTAGATACAAATCAGATCCCACAGAATGAGATCCCAGTGCCCGTACATGCAGTGGTTAAGCCAAGTGTTAGTTCCAGACCTAATGCCTCATCCCTTTCAACTCCGTTGGATGAGTCGCTAATAAGTAGTTTGAATATCGCAGACCTGTTATCTGGTGTAGCGGTTCCGATAACACACTACACGACATTCACATACTATACCACATTCTTTAGGGATCAAAGCTCTAGCATTAAATCGCGAACAGAAGTTGTATCCGATGTTAAAACAGGAACTATTAATTTGGGTCTTAAGACTCCTATCCCTCAAATCACTCCAACAATCAATACATTGAAGATTTCAAACACAAGAGCTGATGATTTGGGTTCAATAAAATTGGATAAAGATTTTGATCAATTGATAGCTGCCGGCGCTGAAAATAGGCCAATTGTAATCACACCGGTTACTCGACTCTCCACTACCACTTACTTCACTACTCTTCTCATACCAGGGGAGGACTCCACTGTAATCAGTAGTACGCGAGTCCTATCTGACATATATATTCCCGGTCCCAGTGATACACTGCCAGTCCCTCTCGGTATTTATGACTACCATAGCATGAGTCTCGACCCGTCTATGACTGAAAGACATGAAGCCATTGCTGTTCACTCGACAGTTGATGACAGAGTTGTTGCCACAGAATCACTGCCCGATATCAGTAATAATCCCGAAACAGTTTTCACAACTTATACATACATTACAACCAGATTTCCAAATGGATATCCAATAGTAGACACTAGTTATGAGACATTTAGCAATTTGGTCACCAAATTTGTTCCAACACTCCTGACCGCAACTCCCGACTCACATAGTACTCAATCTTTTGGAGCACTGGTAGACGAAAGCAATCATATTTTTACAAATCAATTATTCAATCGGATCCACGAGTCTTCAATTATCACTCCATCCAGATCTAGAAAACCTATTGTCGTGACGCGAACTCGAGTTCTTGGAAGCGGTGGACTCCAACCAATACCTGCGGGACCGCGACGTCCAGTAGTTATTGTTAGGAAAAGACCGGATCAAGAGATCCCAAAACACATTCCTCTTCGCATTTCTGGACAATTCAGAAGTGAGGACAGAGGAGAAGGAGTTGAACCACACATTAGAATAGTTCCGCCGAAGGAGAGTGTCGGTCACTATCATAATGTTGAGGAGTTTAGTACAACCGGTGATGTCGGCCGAAGATTTCCGAAAGTGACTCCAACTCCCGTCACATTTTATACCACATATACATACTTTACAACTGAATTATCTGATGGAATACCTGTCGTTAAAAGTAGGGAACAACTCTATAGTACTGTTATAACAAACAAAGTTCTTCCGACCCGTACTATACCTGCCGATGCGATCAGACATAAGAGAAGTGCAGTCTTTGATGTAAATGATTACAAGAATATCATTGCAAACAAATCTGTTGACACTTCTAAAGATGAGAAACAAGACTTAGAGGCAAATCCTATGGAAGAAGTTAAATCTGATCCATACATTAAAAACGATTTGAATGAATTGGTAGTAAATAAACAAAGTATATCTTCAAAAGATTTGATGTCTGAAAATGTGTCGCAAAAAGAGGACAACCAAACAGCAGATAAAAAGACGGGAATTATTACAGAGAAGACTGAAATCAAAGGATTGCAAACATTAATCACTGAAATATATGGCACTTTAATAAATGGGATTTACGCTCAGTTTGCAGTCACCCGAACTGTTTTGGATTCAAAACCTACAACAAGTAGTCCAATAAAATCCATTTCGCTGTTCAGTGAAGAGTCTGTAGAGCCATCGTCTTCGGGAACATCAATGATGAGCTCATCTCTTAACTGGCACTCAATTATTGATTTAAATGATAATAATAACGAATCAAAGAGTTTGCAAACCAATGCGCCTATTGTTGAATCATCTGAATCTCAATTCAAACCAATAGCTCCTTCAGAGACTCCATCCATGTCTTCAGTATTAATGGAAACGGGATTGTTGTCATCAAATTCAGAGACAGTAATAAATGACAATAAGACGACTTTAGTAATAAAGCAAATCTATGGTACGTATATTAATGGCATTTACGCCCATTTGGCGAAATCGAGAACTCAACTTCTGTCTAATCCCTCATCTCTGACCACTTCATCCAAAGCTGCTTTTTCTAATTTAATACTCCCTTCCATTCAAACTAACACTATTCTGGAGCCATCGGTTGCGGTCTCTCATAATATTGATGTTAACCAAAACCAAAACCAAAATCTCTGACCACTTCATCCAAAGCTGCTTTTTCTAATTTAATACTCCCTTCCATTCAAACTAACACTATTCTGGAGCCATCGGTTGCGGTCTCTCATAATATTGATGTTAACCAAAACCAAAACCAAAGCACTGCTGTCCCGCAAAGCCACGAGAGTGTCGACCAAAATAGCAATTCACAAATGATTAGTTCAACAAATGTTGAAACTATCGTTCAAAACGGTATAACACGAACATTGAGTACAGATATTAATAATAATAAGACAACTATTTATACGACTGAAATCCGCACCACAAGTATTAACGGGCTGTTGGCCCACATCGGACACATCAGTTCAACGGTGATCGAGTCGTGGACTCCTTTGCCGGGTTTGGCTTCCGCTGTCTATTCGACCCAAACTCTAGACAATAGCATAACGCTATACACAACCGAATTCTATACAACAGAAATCAATGGATTTACAGCTCATTACTCCAGAAGTACTTCTAATATCATCGCACCTGTAGTCTCGACTGACACTCAACTACAGACAATTGAAAGCATAGCCACAGAGAAAACAAAGACTGTCAGACCATTCATTCACTTTCCAACTCCCGTTAGATTCTTATTCTCATCTAAATTAACGTCAACTTCAACTCCCGCTTCAACAGTCGCTTCAACTATAACCGCAATATTAAACCCCGACCTCTCGTCTACTGATTTTCCAATGAATAATATTTTGGACAATAGTTATGAATCGGATGAATATTATGACGAAACGGCTGAACGTGGAGAAGAACACACGCCTAGGAGTCGACCCATTCGTGAGAAAGACTCGCAACCATTGCTTGAATATGAATACGAAGATATAGAGCCCTCACAACCAACTATTGAACCCCCAAAGCCTCAAACTTTGAATTATATCCCATATCGAGGAGCTGCCAGAGCTGGGGCTTCAGTACCGACCCGAACAGCACCACAACGACAGCTCAATACGGGATACAATGCTCGACGAGCGCCGGCAGGCTTTGGACAGAGAGTGGGAGCTAATGTCCCTCAAGACGCACCAAAAGAACCTCTATTTGAATATCCTGTGAGAGATGTAGTTCCGCCACAATCCACTCAAAGACAAACTCAAGAGAGGGCTAAGCCTGGAGTAACTCGAGGGAGACGGCCTGTCATGCGAACCGAAGCCATAGCTCCTACGAGAGCTTACAATGAGTTTAAAGCAACGATTCCTGAGTACAGAACAGTAGACAGAGATAACAGACAAGAAGTGCCTGAATATGTGAATAATAGACCAGAAGATGAGCAAAATAATAGATTCAATCAAAATGCAAATCAAAACAATAGGAGACAACAAAATGGTAATAATAGACTCAATACAAGAAGGAGATTACCGCAGACCACGACTCCTGCCCCGCGAACTCATCCTATTTTGCCGAATAGAGGTCAAGTGAGACTTAATAAGAAATACAGCGGTCGACCCCGATATACACCTAACCCAACGAGAGATTCCTCAGATGAGTCGATAAGATATAGAAATGATAACAATAATGACAACAGAAGGAGAGCTCAACAAAGAGGCAGAACTCCAAAGACAACACTTTTATACCTCAATCAACCGAAGCCTTCTGTATATACCGATGAGTATTATTCGGCGACCAGTGATGTGGTGACCACTCCTGCCTTACCTAAAGTTCCCGTTACTATCACTTCAATTGTAACGACTGTTAAAACAATTCCAATATATCATGGCTTTAAGACCTCATACGCGACACTTACGACAACCACATTAAACACAAGTCTCATCCAAACGGATCAATACGAGACTTCAGTGAATCCAATCGATGGCATCACTCGAAGTATATTCACTCAAAGTCGCGATCCATTAGAGCCCACGAAAGTGACTGAAGTGTTGATCACGACATCAGTCCTCTACGAGTCTAAATTAATTCAAATCAAAATAGGATACAGTACTCGAACACAGACTTTAACAGATATTAAGACCCTGACACTACTGACCACTTCGGTCTTGACAGTAGCGCCGCCCGCGACACTCGCACTGCCGGCGCCGGCAGGCCTATCCTATCATCCTATTCGCTTTTCATTTCCACCAACTCTTTCATAACCACCCAAACCCTCACCACTACTACTGTGGTGTCCCTCTCAGTACGCGATGAGACTATTCTAAGCACTCTTACACTCACTTCACTAACCGAGTCGACGGTTACCTCAACCCAAACCATCTCTATTCCGGTGCCGATCACCCAAGCGGTTCCAAATCCAGTTCCACAACCCATTACAACTTTGCTAACTCTAACTCTGACCGGTGATGGCGGGGATATAACACAATTGGTTACTGCGGTCACAGTTCCTATTCAGCCGGTGTTTCACACAAAAGTTGAAAGGGATGTAAAGGCAACCCGCAGTCCCAGTGCCGCTCTAATGCAGCAAACGCTCGGCCCTAATCTTAACACAATCAAGACTTCTGACACTTTTGATTATATTTCCGTCTCATTCAAAACTGTTGATCAAATGATGAAAACTTTTGATCCCTTATTTATTTCAACCATTTTTAAAGGTCCAGAAACAGAGATATATGAGGCCAGCGCTACAGTGGTTCAGAAGATCAAACATAAGGATAAGGAGCATAAGGACATCCATAAGAATAAGAACTACAAAAGCAGTCAAAATAAATACGAGACCTCTTTCAAGAAGAGGAAACTCCAACAGTTCGCTCCCAATGACAACAACTATGGCTATCCTTTCAGACAAATAGACTACTCGACCGTCAATTTGAAGCCTCAAACCATTAGCCTTCAAGTGGACCAAAACGAACCCATCCCTGACTTCCTGGGCTTCGATAGTCCGAGATTCCAATCACTGCCACAATCGGCTCCACAACCCTTTCCGCAACCAGTTCTCCAGAGAACGCCCGCCTCAAGACAGCCATCGTTTCAGAGAATCCGCATTAATAAGCCATTGCCATCATCACCACCAATACTATCCACACCCCCTTCAACGCCATTCACATCACCCAATGAGCCCCAAGAACTCAGGTTTCAACGACTCGTTGGTTTGGATAGACTTCCCGAGTCTAACGTTCCCTTTAATACATCGCCCCTAAGACTCACATCTCAGGGAAACTTTAGAAGAGTTCCTGTTTTTAATAATCAAATCCAATCCCTTTCACCGCTAAGACCACCGATAATAGAGCCGACCGTTACTGATGTTTACGCGACTTCTGTACTCTTGTCGCCAACGTTTGGACCACTGGTTGACGACCAAAGACAGCCTACTTTCCGAAGAGTGAGACCAATACAGGCACAACCGCCACAACCGCCACAACCAGTCCCTAATGCCAGACGAATCAAACCTAAAGTTAAAGTTTCGTCGAGACGTCCAGTTTCAACACCACTGCCCACTTCAGTAATAGTCTCCTCAGTTGAAATCCCTTTCCTACCGGTCAGTGATATGGTAGACATTCCCAGAAGAAGTCCCGTTACAAGAAAGCCTGTTCTGGAAAACGAAGGCATAGCCTCTCCGCCATTGATTACATCGTCCAGAGTTAGACTAACGACTCCGATATCACTGAGAGAGACCACTACAGACACACCTCGAAGAGTGGTCAGAATAAGACGACCCAACCAGCCGACCAACACTAATAAGAAACGCATTGTTTTGCCCAAAAACCCTCAGTCTTTAGAGGAACTGCAGGCAAGAGGACCCGTCCCTCCACGTGATGACGAACCGCATAAGAATAATGCCGTCGATAACGACGAGTTCACAAACTTCGGGACAAGACTTAACGAAAATGGAGATAAAACTATTGAAATTCATACGCCAACCCTTCCCTTAACTTATTTCACAACATTTACTTACTTAACAACTGTAGTAAGGGGTCAACACACGGCTCACTTGACCAGAGAGTCTATTACATCGACTGTGACCACCGAGGCATTGGACAAATCAATTGTCGATTTAATACAAAACAGCGATGGAGTCATAAAACCGACAAAAGTGGTCGATTTAGGCACTAAGACCAAGGGTGTTACCACTACTATTGTTAACATGGTATCCAAAGTGAAAGTATTCAACGATGACTTATATAAAGTAATTCATTCAACAAAACCACTATCAATTGATACGACAATAACCGAAAATAATGGTCAACCCATTCACGAACCGAGTTCTTCTCATATTGTCATTCAACCGACGGCTGTTCACAAAGAAGTCGTGAATACAAAACCCATTGAAAATAATTATAAGCTTTCAGAGTTGGATAAAAAGCCTAAGAAACAAATAACAAGTTTTACATATTATTACACATTATATGATAAACTCAGTACTAAATACAGCACCCGATCTGAGGAGACCACTTCAGATGTGGCACCAAATGCTATCTCATCTCTTAGATTGGACTCAACTATCAATTCACATGGATTGTTGAGTGTTGGCGCCGGGGCTGAAACGGTTCACTTGGGCTCCAGAGAGTTGGGAGGCCTGACTACTGAAGTGAATTTGGCTCTCAATACCTATATTAAGTTCGACGGCATTAACAACGCTGTAGTCGAGCCGTTGGCCACCAGAGTATTGGATCCTCTCTCAAGTGAATCAATAGCTATCGCCCCACAGTCTGTCACTCCTAACCCATTAGAGAGCACTCACTTAAGCGCTTCCTTTTCAAGTTCCGTCACTTCTGATCCCATCTCTGGTATATCAACGCCGACCATCCCATTGGAGACACCAATCAAATTAGAGACGAGTCATACGAGAAAACCCCTGAAATTAATGAGTTCTGCAGTTGTTATTAGAGACCCATTGAGATCCAAGTTTGATGCCTTTGGCAGACCTGGAGTTCGGGTAAGAGTTAAGCCGATGCCAGAAAAGTCTACTCAATTGCTGTCCTCTACCATCGATGACATCACTAAATCGAGTGAAACGGAAGTTTTGGCCACACCTGTGATTTCGGCACCAGTTGAGGGCTTGAATGAAGAGACCACAAGTGACGTGACGCCATCCAAAAAGAGGATTGCCGTCACTTTGAGGCGTCCCTTCGGAGGCATTAGTCGAGTGTCCTCTCGTAGACCACAACGAGTTTCCGTATCGACTAAACCTCGATTCGTTGTCGTCACCAGAACCGGACCCCTGCCTACCGTCCAATCCACTGCTAGGGTTAAGATAAGTAGTCGAGTATTTAAGTCACCAGCAGTTGAGATGACAACATCACCGTCCGTTGGTCTCATCGCACCGACCACTTCTGTCAATGACAATGGAGAGACACTTATTATGGATGTGACCACATTGCCAGTCGTTTTCGGTTTGGATACCAGTTATCAAACGGTTACTCTCACATCAACTCTTACACCGCCAACCACTCCATTGCCATCTGAGATGACAGTATTTGAAACAACAACACATACCTATCCATTCACTGTTGGCGACCAAACCATTTACACCACTGTCGAGGAAACCAATTCCCGGGTGATTACCAGAACATTGGATACGGTGTACCCGTCAGACGCCGCGCGCGCCAACAAACTGACGACTGTCTCGAATGGCGTCACTATTATTGTTGGAGACAATGGTCTCGCAAATCGCACCCTTCCTTCGGGTGTTACTCTTCAGCCAACTTTGGTCACCGGAGCCGTCCATATGAAAGATGGCATTAAAACAGATACCAAACAATCAGAAAAATCTTTGGTTACACTTTTTGATACAAGAACTCTATTCACAACTTTTACTTATTTCACCACTTTCTATACGGAAGACACGTCCATAATATCAAGTTCTGAACAGACGGTGTCTAATGTGGTGACCATTCCCTACACCCATATAGTGGACAGCTCTTCCAAATCCATTTCTCCGACTGTTGTCTATGAAACATCTGAACGCTTGAGGACTGAAACAGTTTACTCGACGTATACTTATTTCGCTACTCTTTTCAATGGCAGCACTTCGACGATCACTCCTCTCGAAGAAATCAAGACGGAGTACATGACATATAAGGAGCCGTTGACTGTCACCAGAACTATAGTGCCCACCACTACAGAACAGGCATCGCTTATCACCCGAACCTACTTCACGACGTACACCAATTTGGTGACATTCTTCCAGAACAACAAACCCGTCACTTCCACTCTCGAGGAGACTGTTAGCAGTGAAGTCGTGTACACCGTTCCCAAAATAATCAGTTCTTCGTCATCAAGCTCTTCATCCATAAGACCGACGGCAGCTCTGGACGCACCAGTTTTGCGCACCCGAAGCACTTACACTACTCTAACTCATTACATAACACTCTTCAGCGGCAGTCAAACAATCCTGTCGTCGATCGAAGAAATTAGTCCAACAGTTGTGACCGAAACGTCGGGACAGACCATGGAATCGACAACTGATTTCTTACCCAATATTCAGTTCACTCATCCCTCACAAAGCGCTTCCAAACAATCTAAAGATTTGTATTCGGCATTAGTTCCCAGTATTAGCACACATTTCACGACTCATACATATTTCACAACACTATTCAGTGGAACCACTTCTACGGTGATCAGTCGAAAACAGACATCTTCTTCATTAGTCACTTTGTTTGTTCCCCATTCTGTCACATCTTCTGTTAGGCCATCGATTTCAATCGACTCTTCAGAATCTTCGGAAACAGATTTAGAGAATAGAAGCAAAACAGAGTACATGATTGAGGCGACGCCTGTATTCACAACTCCAGTGATGGCTACGGATGGTATCATCGACGAGGAAAGACTCAAATCAATTCAACCATCTTTGAGGATCGATAGCAGTAGTTATGAAGTATTTGATTCCAGTATGATATCCAAGGTATTCGAAGACCTCAAGAGTTCTGAAGGATTGACTGAAGAGCAGTTATCATCAGTGGTGGCAGAAGTGGGCGCTTCGACCACAATCCTCGACGGCTCGACTATAGTATTCTTCACGAACTTCATCCTTCCGTCCACTGCCAGCGATGGCACAGTAATATCGACCGATGCCAACAACATAGCTAAAGGTCCGGCCGGCGATTTGGTCAGTTCGCTGCTCAACAACGCAGACATGTCTCTACTCAACGATCTGTTGGCGTCGCGAATATCTTCCGTGAGAAGTACTGCTTCACCCGTTTATATAACGCCACACATGACCACAGATCCGGGATCACAGATGACTGCCATAAAGCCGGGCTCTGTGATCGAGTTGAGTGACTTACTGGACGGCGCCAATCTGGCCGGTAATATAGGCGAAGCCATTAAGGATATCGTCCACATTCTGGCCAAAGCACCCAAAGGAAAGAATGGCACACAAGAAGTGGACAGAATTAGTCCATCCAAAGAACTGCCACCACGAGAAGGGGCAGCAGTTAGCAACACACAGGACCCTGTTTATATACCATTGGGTGCTATGCATAAACCAAGTACAGCACAAACCGGCGATAGAATCACTAAACAGAGTGGAAATACACGAAGAGTTTACATCAATCCTTCGAGTACTGCAGGTTTGGAGGGAACATCTCTTCCCACTTCTGCTATCGTTTCCCAAATAGGATTCGATGCCAACCCTATTGAGAGCTCATTGGAGACCAATAAGAAAGTGCTGCAAATATCTATTGATAATCAACGGCCAACTCCAGTTCTGACCTCTAAAGTAATTAAAACTATAAATCCCATGAAAACAGCAATCAGTAGAGTGTCTTCTGGAGCCACAACTATATTCTTTACGGATTCCACACAAATGCCATCATTTATTGACTCAAATTCTCCAATAGAGTCGACAAGATATGTGACGAGTGTTGAGAGCTCTACAAGAACTCTCACTTTGACCACAACTAAGGTATGAAATGTTTTAAAGAAATAAAGGTTTTTAAAAATGTTCTCTCATTATCTCAAAATCTCATTACAGGTCTACTATACCCGAGACTCTCCACTAACCATAACATCAGTGTTGACCACAACTATTCCTCCGCGAACTTTTGTATCCACAATAATTGGCACCCGAACTATATTGGGAACGGCAGGTGAGACACAAACTGACGCAGTTGTGCCCACACAAGTAGACAAAGGAGTTGTCACCCCAACGACCACCACTCGGAGACCGACCAGAAAGCCAGGAACGGGACCATTCAGAGCACCCACAAGAGTTCCTGAAACACCCAAACCTTTCAAAACAGCCGCTCCCAGACCACGAGTGCCTTATAAGCCCCCACCGCCACCCCAGCCTCCCATACTAAGCGGTGTCAGTGAAGCGCCTTATGTTCCGAATAAGAGACCGACTGCAGCGCCGACACCCAAACCCACAACTCGTCCCAGCATTTTGGACATCGATCAGTGCAAACCTGGATGTAATGCCGCCAACAAAGAGGTTTGCAAAGAGATGAATGGAAAGTATCGGTGCGATTGCAGACAGGGATTCATTAGAAGACAAGATGACCTCATTTGTCAGGGTAGGCTATACTCTCTTTAACATTATGTGACCATTATTTGTATAAAGTTTGATGCAATTTATGAATTAAAATCAATTTGAATGACAGAACTCCAGAACTATGTGGTTGTGGTGCGAGTGATGAAAGTGGGAGAATCGGAGGTCACGTGGTTCCAGGAATTCACAAACAATAGTTCCGATGAGTACCAGAACTTAGCAAAGATGGCCAAAAATCAAGTGGACAGCGCCTACATGGGCTCAGACGTCAAGGAGAGCTATGTCGGCGCCGATGTGCTCGGCATCGATAAAGTGGCCGACGGAGGAAATGGAGTTCTCGTCAACCTTACCGTTCATTTAACTAAAAGACATGATTTAGACGAAGACCTTCTTCGAGAGAAACTGATTAAAAAATTGGAGCAAAATTCAGAACTCTTACCGAATCCGGAATACGTGTCCGCAGATGTCGAGGATGTCATCGATTTCGACGAATGCAGTTCTGAACAGTACAACGATTGTGCCGCTTCTGCTCGTTGTATTAACGAACCCGGAACCTACCGGTGCGAGTGTCTCAACGGCTACCCAGACCTCGACATCTCACTGCCCGGAAGGGTGTGCGCCTCAGAGATCAAGGGCTGTGAGTTCTGTCACGGAAGGGGTGATTGTATTCGCGATGAGTCCGGACTCAGCAATACTTGTAAATGCAACCGAATGTATTTGGGAAGAAGATGTCAGATCAACGGACTTCGTATGTCTTCATGTCTTCCTTTCTTTCCTTTTTTCTCTTCATTTCTCACATTTCCTCAAATTCTCACATATTTTCTAATCAGTGAATTCAATTCAAGTTTAGGTCAATTCATACAATCATTGCAAATAGCATTCATATTATAAATTTATTGTATGAATGAATATTTAGTCACAAAATGTTTGCAATTTTAAAGATCATTAGACTTTTCGTTATGCACTGACAAGTGATACATGAAATAACTTAAGACTTGGTTTACTTTAACAGATTGTTTTCGTTATTAACAATAACTGATTGTCATTCATGTGACATGAATAAGGGATTGACTGACAATTCTAATAAACTAGTAAATAATACAATGATTAGTCAGTTGTGACTAAAATGAAGTTTCTTGAAATAGTGTCACTAATACTATACTTAAATACTCATCAGAATTAATGAATAATAAAATATAAAACAACAGGAAATATGGAAAAATTCTCGAGTCATAGCTCACGATTGTGTTGAAGTCGTGACCTTTTTTGACTACAAAATGTTTTTAAATTTTGAAATTTTAATTTATTAACAAAAAAAATTATCTCTGAGGAATTTTCAAATGAATTTAATATGTTATGAAAGACTAGATTATTTTGAATAACAAATTAATGAATGTCTTAATTGATTGATTGACTGAATAGTGTTGGCGATAGTGCTTCCGATCGCTGCCATCCTCTGCATTGTGTCGATTTGCTGTATAGTCTACTGTTGCCGGAAATGGAGGAAACGCACAATTTCTAAGGGTTTCAGAAACCTGTCGTCGTTTGGGCCGACAGTAATCGGCGGCACTTTAGACCGGAAGGCAATGTTGGAGACATCGAGTGAGAGCAGTGATCACCTGCGGTCACACGTATATGACGGGCCGGCAATGCTTCCGGTACTGAGAATTTGATTGAACCCAGAATTTGCAGAATTTGCAGAATTTGCAGAATTTGCAGAATTAACAGAATTACAGAATTAACTCATGATTTGATGTATTGGTGAACAGAACGATCCGAATGGGACGGACTCCCAGAGGAGAAGGGAGAGTGAGCCGAGTCTGGACCGGAGCATGGGTTCGGTGGGCGGGCCGTACAACAGTTTGCCCCCTCAGATAGTCATACCACGTGCGCGGCATTCGTCTCAACAGGTAAACTATGCCATACATCGCGGACAAGTGTATATGTGGTGATCACTGTTACCATTGAACACATTGTCACCACTTGTGGCCAATCAATAATTATTTGCTCAGACATCGCATCTGTAAATAACATGTTATTAATTAATTACTGTAATTTCATTGAGCTTTTAATGTTTGGCCCTAAATGTCGGTCCACTGGCCCGACCCTTAGTGCCACATAAGCAGCAGTAATGCAACGCTTTTTAAAATAACTTTTGTAATCAATTCCTCGTTTTTCATTAAATAAAATGTTTAATTTGTCTGTTCGTTATGGTGTCGGTTCTCTTAGTATATATCATTTATAAGTCTCAATTCAATTATAGACGTATTGGTGTGTTGTTTGATTTAATTTGCATTCACACTATGGTTTGGACATTGGATTTGAGTTCATTTGGACTTTTGCATAAATGTGTCAATTCATGCATTCTCTGATTGTAATGAATGGTTAATTACTTTACAAATTATAGGGTTTCTATACACCAGAAACTCAAGAATCTATGAAATATCAATTTGTGGACAATTCAGTCCTACAAAGAGCTCATATATCCGATAGATATTCAGTCGATAATAGGAACAGATTTAAGGATGAAATGAACACTTCTTGCAAAATGTCTCACAATTCATACAAAACTAAGAATAGATACGCAAAGAGAAGTGATTTGCGGACAGAAGACGATAACAAAAGCGCGGTATAACTCATTGATGGCAATCACTTCCCATCACTATCTGACCATTCATTTGATAATTTAGAACTCAATCAAGTCTTCATCGGTGGTAAGTCGGCGTCTCTCCCATTATACCAATCAAACTGATAATTATGGACATGAAAACCCGCGCCAAGTATTTGACAAATATGACTGGGACTGGAGGTCTACACAAAAGCAAAGGCATTATGATTATCACGTCCGACCTAAGAGTGAATCCGATTTAAGGTATTCTCATGATTAACATTATTTCACTTCAAAAACACTCTCAAAGACAATCAAATACCACAATATTATTAAATACTATAACTCATAGCCTGCAGTAGATTGTCATTACAAATTGATTATACTTTTCAAGTATTTATTAAATTTAAACCTATACTAGTATTTATTTGTTTCTAAATATACAGTAGATAACTTATTTGTTAGCGTATGCACTTAAAAGAATTCTTTTTAGAGTAAAAATAAATGAAATATTTAAAATTTACCATTGTTTACTATATTAAGTGATCATGTTATATTATACATTCATATAATATCTTACTAGTACACCATAATATGGTATATTATACCGATATACCATACAGTACTATATTATTCTTTAGCAATTAAATAAAACATGATCTTTTGGCCATAATTAATTTCGCTATAATAATTTAATTCAATACTTACTAGTACACCATAATATGGTATATTATACCGATATACCATACAGTACTATATTATTCTTTAGCAATTAAATAAAACATGATCTTTTGGCCATAATTAATTTCGCTATAATAATTTAATTCAATGTTAGTATTAGTTAACAATTAATAATTTATACTAAAATAAACTATACTAAAATATTCCAGTTGATTCCAAAAATAATACAATGGTTAATTTTTCTGATGTCAATCAAATATCAAGCAATTTGTTGGCATTAATATACTGCAGTATTTATGGATATAAAAAATTAATTAAATTGATATATTATATAATGTTGAACTTTTACTTAATTCTTAAAAGACTTAATCTTTTTAATACAAATATTTTATTAACTAAAAAATAAAACATTTATTCACGAAATTAGTAGTGTCATTCAGTATTAATGTGTTAAATTAATTTGTTTTATTACTGAAAAAGTCACTTTTCTTTTTTTAATGTTAATTCCTATCACAAACATATTTAGTGCACAAATCCTTGCAATCTAAGTCTATAACATAATACTGTATACAGAATATTCTATAGACAGGTCTTACCTTTATGTGTGGGCTTACGTTTCATTGAGATTAATTCAAGTAAAAAAGTTCATTCAAACCTCTGACCACTAGTGTAGACAAAATAGTTAGCCATAAGGATGTCTCATTAATTTATGAATCAAATGACAATCCGAAAGTCGTCTACAAAGTACTATTATTATAACTTCTTCTCAGTCTCGTATACCTTATGTGTTTCATAATGGGTATGATTGTTAAAATAATATTCACTCGACTCCCTCTCCTCCTTTACATACAACCCTTGCTTATCAAATGCATTTACAGTTCAAATAACATTAATTCTGGTAATTAAGAGATTAGTAGAGACTGTACAAAGAGTCTACTAAATATAATTTTTTAAAGTAAAGTACGAGACATAATATGGAGATTTTGTTTCACATTTGTTTCACATTGTCTTAAGTATGTTTATGAAAAATATTTGTGACTTTGATTTCCATTTAAAGCATCTCTATTTGATTGTAATGATGAGAATAATCTAAAATAAGAAACATTTATATAATAGAAACCCAATCCCAATCCCAAAATCAGGAGCCGGTCTCGCATTCAAAGAGATCATATCGGGTTCGCCCACACATGCACTCAGCAATGGGTTGACGGCAAACTCCAGTCATAATGTAAGCAACAAATTCATTGGACTAATGGATTCAATATTCAGAGAAGAGATTAATTTCCTTTCTAATCGTAAACTACTTAGCCTGCCGACACTTCCTCATCCGATACTGTCGCGGCCGTCCTTATCCAAATGTTTACTGAATAAAAGTAATTTAAGGTGAAACACGACAAGTCATCGCAACTACGTCCGACCCAATAATCAAGATTTTCAATTATTTTTCTAACTTCTAATCAAACTTCTATCCACTTTCAATCTTATGTTCACCATGGTTCCCATTATTGTATCAAGTTTCATGTTTGCTCCAATATTTAATAATATTATTATTAGGATTAAGTTTTTATTTAAAAGTTTTGTTATTTAAATTTTATATTTTTTAATTAATTCTTATATAATATAATATAATATAATTTTAACATTTATAACACTTTATGTCATATGAAATACGTGTACTAATCGTATAACTGAAAACAATATGTTATAACTGAAAATGAAATGCTAAAAATGTTGTTATTTAATTATTAAACGTATGTGTGGTTCATATCTATAATGAAGTGAATGTATAAAAAAAGGTTACGGCATCCAAAGGCTTCCTTATTTGTGTGCCATAAATATATTGTTAGTAAATGTAAAGAATATTCAAATAATTAGAAAAATTTTATTTACTTCAATAAAAACGTCTGAAATATATTTGCGTAAAGATTTTTAAGTTGAATATCAATCACACGAATGAATGCAATACTTAAAAAAGATTTACTTTCTTTCAATAAAAGTGTGCCTTACTTTCCACTTGCCTTTGAATTCCAGGACATAAGAAATCTCTTATTTTTGTCATCAATGAACAGTCGGCGCCAGAGATCGGATTTAGCTAATACTCACTCAATACTATTTGTGATGTATTTTACACTAAATTAGAACTGAATTCCAGTGTATTTTCAAATATTAATTGTATTTGTCAACTCAACCCATGAATGAAACATTTTTTCAAAGTGTTTATTAAATATGTTTTTTGTGACAAATACTACAAACATGTAAATTACAAACTGACAAAAGAATCAATAAGAAAACATTGATTAATTAGATTATGTTATTTATATATTTTTATTCAACAAATAATATCGAAAAATGAGTTTCAAAACGAGAAAATAAATAAAGGAATGTATTTATGTCTTCAAATGATTTCATTATTCTATGCTTTATATATGTATAAGAAATTCCAATCATTTCTCATGTCAGATGTCTTCTTCTTATCCAAGATTTTTCAAATATTACATCATATTTTCGTCTCAAATTGTGACTAAACTCCAACTGAAGTCGTATTTCTGTAAATAAGAAAAATTATTATTTTTCTAATATAAAAGAGAAACTATTTGTCAAAGTATTCATGAATATTGTATTAGTTTTATTTGGGCGCCTGTCGTCCTAAGAGCGCGGGTGGATGTTATAGTCGCACAGAATGTGCTAATACTGTCTTAACTCATGGAACCATCTCTTAATAAGTTGTCTCTCATATGAACCCCAGACTATCGACTGTAAGCTGTGAGCACATCATCTCTTCATAACTTATACTTCTGTAGACTTAAATCAGTTGTTGTAATGTTGTGAAGGGTTGGGGCCCAGAGGTATATTAACAGATAAACTTAGTATTTACGAATTATTTACGAACTTTGTAAGCTGAGATACGAACTTTAATCATGAATATTTACCCTTAATTAGTAAATTACTACAAATTAATTTAATTTAATTGTTTAAAAATAAAAATATATATATAGATAAATTTATTATCAAATTGTATGAACATTAAATAATTTAATTATTCTCTCGGAGTAACAAATTTTCAATTTATTAGCAGAGCAACAGATTTTTGTCTAAGAATTTAAAACTTTTTATATCTAATATTGATTTCTATTTTATTTAATCAGAAGAAAATCAAAATTTATTAATAATGTAAAATAATCCAAATGCATTTATTTGCATTATGTTTCTAACTGTATAATATTTATACTGTATATTCTTTATGCTTTTAAATGTATGATTGTAGAACAGTATAGGATGTCACTGATACTACAATTAAATATTGAAATTTAAACTCTAAATAAAGTATAGGATGTATTTTATAAATGTTATCTATTATCATACTGTACTATAATACAAGTTATAATATTCTGTATTTTATAGTAAGCTTATAAAGAATTTATATTATAACTTATTCATAGATAAAATCTCTGATTTGCATAAAAAATAATAAGTTATATAGATTTATATGTATAATAAAATGGCTATTCTGAAACTAATATAAAAGTTGAATGCTCTAATTTGATAAAATGTAATAATATAGTTATAATAATTTCAAAAGATTGTTTTGCGAAATGGTTGAATGAATGTGAATGGAAATGATTGGATAAATGAAGTGATTTGATACTAACATGAGAGGGCAATGGTTTCCAACATAGCCGGGCAAAGAAGTGTTGGGGAGTCGATGTCGAGAAGTAGATCGAAAGCAATGGTCACAGAGTTGTCGTGTCGGCCACTGGAGACCAGTCTGACAGCTGTGTTACCGCAGGCGACTTCAAACTTATGTTTGGCTATTCATAACAAGCATCAATCAAAATATTACTATAAATACAACTTATTTTGATTGTATATATTTCAATGGATCACTCATTCACTCACTTGGAATTGAATCGATTCCACAAAAATCTTCGGCGACAGCCATTAGGTGGGGGTCGAGACCATCGCCTCCAAGTATTTCTACGTAATCTGTTAAACCTCTCTCTTTACACTGTATTAGTATTTAAATAAATATTAAATATCATTACTTAATAGCAACAAAAAATGACTAACCTTTTTAATTAATCCAGTTTCGACCTCAAGAAGCTGTGGTGATATACTTAAGTCAGTATTTGTTTTGTTTTGTGGGCCTATACTTAAGGCGAGAACACGAAAACTTTCGGGAAATATGATAGAAATGGTGCAATTGATTTGCTGCCCGTAATTCCTTAACGTGTAGACTCCCTGAGGATTCTGTAAAACTGCATTACACGCTGTATTGAATAAATGAACAAAAACTTACATTAGTTCAACCTCAAGTTATACACTATAGCTAGATAATTTTATTATTTGGAAAATAAAATCAAAATATTCAAGTGTTTGGTTTGAATAAATTAATAAAAATAAATTTTAAAATAACTTTTTTGTACTAAAATCAATTAACTGCCAACTTTTATTTTCAATATTTACTTAATATAAATTGTACTGTATGCTTTGAAATTCTTAAATACACTTATGTGATATATTGAAGAATTTGTACGTCTCCCTATTTATGTATTTAACGTAAAAATGTTAGTCATTGAGTTTACAAAAAAGTGATTATTTATAATAATAAATATCTAAATATAATTGGAAAGTGTTTTGTGAAGGCGTTCAGATCATCGATAAGAATGTCTTTGCGTCAACTCTATTGTCAGAT
>CAJPVJ010000240.1:8990-30904 GCA_905397405.1 Oppiella nova
ATTATTTTCTGACAATTGTCTCGACAATTATGTCTATTTTAATGGTCATCCTTGGGGGGGAATAGTGGGTAATCATTGATTAGTTGCTTACACGCGAAGAATAAGTTATGAATTAATGATATTTGCATTCGTATTAAATATATTTATATATATCCACATTATTCAGGTATTGTAGGTAGACTACTGTAGTTATCATTTGAAAAATATTTTTATAATTCAACGGTTGCTACGCATTGTCATTGTTTTTTATGATTTCTTTGAATTTTATAGATTGCATTCAAATTGAAAACAAAAGTGAAACAAATAAAATAATGAAAAATAAAAAAATACTTCTAATTTATTAAACTTATTTATTTAAGTACAGATTTATCTAACTATGCTAAAACTATGCTTTTTCTGTACAAGTAAGAATACTATAATTTTTAAAAACACTTCAAAAATAGTCTGAACATTTTGATTAATGACAATAATTTAATATTATTTTAAATGTTTATTCGTTTAAACCAGTTAGAATTGGTCTTAAAAATAAATTAATTTGAAAACTACATAATACATTGGTTACATAAATTGTGAATTTCTAAATACATGTCACTCTTTGGTCACATTCTATATAATTAATGAGTTTGACAGCAAAAACATCAATATTGAAACATTCTGTATGAACTGTACTGTAGTGTGTAAAACATGGAATACTAATACATATTTGAAAATACAGTACTTTCTAATTTGTCAAATGTTCCGATTTATAGTACATTTATAGTATTGATGTCACGAATGAAATCATTTATTAGGTCTTAAAACAATTTTAAAAACAGAAGGCTTTTAATTAAGAAAAGTTTTTATCTAAGAGTGACATAAATGTAAAACACTGAATAGTCAACCCCCATATTCTATGTGCTTGCTACTTACAATTAAATTGAATAATGTTTTATATTCCAATCCACTTTTAATGCAAACATATTTTCTGTATTAAGATAAATAAAATTTATGAATGATTGCGTTTACACTTTAAATTAATTGCAAGAAACAAATGTTTTTGAAAGAGTCAAAGAATCTATTTTTAAGTAAATCACGATTTAATGTAAATCAAAAGTATAAAAGGAAGGCAAAATATAATTGTGAACAGTGTACATTTGAAAATAGAAACAAGTAGTCTTGTAGTTAAACTATGCATTTCTACACAACATTAGTTGTACTGCTATTAGCAGTGTTTGGCGGTAAGAATATTTATACTTAATATTAGATTTTGAAATTTGCTAATTTTTATTTGAGTAACTTATTTGTAAGAAATCTTATAATTCATAGTTTGGGCTCAAGAATTGAATGTGGAAACTGAAGTAAAGACTGAGAATGAGCCAGTTGCTATTCAGAGACCTACCTCAACTGGACATGGATTCAAATTCAATGCAAACACTGAGAGCAGAAAAGTTGGGCTCCAAATATTAGATGGTTTAATGAAAAAGCATTTGGGATTAGTTAAGGCCAATGAAACCAAATCTGAGGACACGGACGAAGAAAAGAGAGAGAAGAGGCATTACGGAAGTTATGGGGGTTATGGGGGTTGTTATGATTATTATAATTATTGTTATTAATAATTACCTGATGCCCACCAAAACAGAGTATTTTTAAAATCAAATTCTAAATTTTTAACATATATTAAAATCAATTCAAAAATCAATTTATAAATATTCAAAAATTGTATATTGTTTCCAATACCTTGTTGGTATAAATTTTATAACAGTATTATTATTATAGAATAACAAATAAATGAGCAATATTTCATAAACAAAAAATCATTTATTCAATGAATTAATTATATTTAATGTAAAAAATTGTGGAATACTGTACTTAATTCGGTCACTTACAATGTGACTTAACAATTACTAGTTAAACTAATTTTGATAGTTTTAATAAAATAACTAATGAAATGAAATAATTTTAAATGTGAAAGATTTACCAAATTCAAGGTTTTTAGTAAATTATTACGTTAAGTTTAGTGCATAATAACTTAAAATAGTTATGTTTTTATTAAACATTTATGAATTGAATTAATATTATTATTTATTAAAATAACAAATAAAATTTAAATTAATCTTAACCAGATATTTGACATATTTGATTTGTTTCCAATAAAACAAATGTTGAACAGACATAACAACAAGTAATTTATAATAGAGAACAAAATGTAAACTGAATATAAATCTATTGTACAAGTTAGTTTTGATCATTTGTAAGATTCAACTTCGCATACAATGGCTTTGAATAAAATATTATTATTACTTTTAGTAGCATATTGTATGGGTAAGCATTTAACAAATTATAGTTAAAAATAAATAATAATTCTCATTGTGTTCACAACTAGTCTTATTTCAAGAATCGAGAGTCGATTCCAAACCTATTGGATCTAAATTACGAGAAAAGCGTGGATTTCTTGATCTATTCTTCCCACCCATCCAGGAGATAGTGGTTGAACACCACGTAAGTACAGATTTATCTAACTATGCTAAAACTATGCTTTTTCTGTACAAGTAAGAATACTATAATTTTTAAAAACACTTCAAAAATAGTCTGAACATTTTGATTAATGACAATAATTTAATATTATTTTTAAATGTTTATTCGTTTAAACCAGTTTGAATTGGTCTTAAAAATAAATTAATTTGAAAATTACATAATACATTGGTTACATAAATTGTGAATGTCTAAATACATGTCACTCTTTGATCACATTCTATATAATTAATGAGTTTGACAGCAAAAACATCAATATTCAAACACTCTGTATGTACTGTACTGTACTGTAGTGTGTAAAACATGGAATACTAATACATATTTTAAAATACGGTACTTTCTAATTTGTCAAATGTTCCGATTTATAGTACATTTATAGTATTGATGTCACGAATGAAATCATTTATTAGGTCTTAAAACAATTTTAAAAACAGAAGGCTTTTAATTAAGAAAAGATTTTATCTCAGAGTGACATAAATGTAAAACACTGAATAGTCAACCCCCATATTCTATGTGCTTGCTACTTACAATTAAATTTAATAATGTTTTATATTCCAATCCACTTTTAATGCAAACATATTTTCTGTATTAAGATAAATAAAATTTATGAATGATTGCGTTTATACTTTAAATTAATTGCAAGAAACAAATGTTTTTGGAAGAGTCAAAGAATCTATTTTTAAGTAAATCACGATTTTTTATAAATTTAATGTAAATCAAAAGTATAAAAGGAAGGCAAAATATAATTGTGAACAGTGTACATTTGAAAATAGAAACAAGTAGTCTTGTAACTAAACTATGCATTTCTACACAACATTAGTTGTACTGCTATTAGCAGTATTTGGCGGTAAGAATATTTATACTTAATATTAGATTTTGAAATTTGCTAATTTTTATTTGAGTAACTTATTTGTAAGAAATCTTATAATTCATAGTTTGGGCTCAAGGATTGAATGTGGAAACTGAAGTAAAGACCGAGAATGAGCCAGTTGCTATTCAGAGACCTATCTCAACTGGACATGGATTCAAATTCAATGCAAACACTGAGAGCAGAAAAGTTGGGCTCCAAATATTAGATGGTTTAATGAAAAAGCATTTGGGATTAGTTAAGGCCAATGAAACCAAATCTGAGGACACAGACGAAGAAAAGAGAGAGAAGAGGTATTACGGAGGTTATGGGGGTTGTTATGATTACTATGATTGTTATAACCCGTGTTATTAATAATTACCTGATGCCCACCAAAACAGAGTATTTTTAAAATCAAATTCTAAATTTTTTAAATATATTAAAATCAATTCAAAAATCAATTTATAAATATTCAAAAATTGTATATTGTTTCCATACCTTGTTGGTATAAATTTTATAAAAGTATTATTATTATAGAATAACAAATAAATGAGCAATATTTCATAAACAACAAATTATTTATTCATGAATTAATTATATTTAATGCAAAAAAATTGTGGAATACTGTACTTAATTCGGTCACTTACAATATGACTTAACAATTACTAGTTAAACTAATTTTAATAGTTTTGATAAAATAACTAAAATGAAATGATTTTAAATGTGAAAGATTTACCAAATTCAAGGTTTTTAGTAAATTATTACGTTAAGTTTAGTGCATAATAACTTAAAATAGTTATGTTTTTATTAAACATTTATGAATTGAATTATTATTATTATTTATTAAAATAACAAATAAAATTTAAATTAACCTTAACCAGATATTTGACATATTAATTAATTTGTTTCCAATAAAACAAATGTTGAGCAGACATAATAACAAGTAATTTATAATAGAAAACAAAATGTAAACTGAATATAAATCTATTGTACAAATTAGTTTTGATCATTTGTAAGATTCAACTTCGCATACAATGGCTGTGAATAAAATATTATTATTACTTTTAGTAGCATATTGTATGGGTAAGCATTTAACAAATTATATGTTAAAAATAAATAATAATTCTCATTGTGTTCCACAACTAGTCTTATTTCAAGAATCGAGAGTCGATTCCAAACCTATTGGATCTAAATTACGAGAAAAGCGTGGATTTCTTGATCTATTCTTCCCACCCATCCAGGAGATAGTGGTTGAACACCACGTGCCGTACTATCCGCCTGATTATGTGGTCGAAGAAGTCGAATATCATTACCCACTACCATATGCTTACTAATTGTATACATTTTGACTATTCACTTATTTGGTTTTGTAAATTTAGTTTGAAATCAATTTGGTATAGCTTATCAAATAACTAATTTTATATTTAATATTAATTATGTAACATATTGTAAGTCGTAAGTCAATTCTTAAAGATAAATTACTGTATTATTAGCTGGATAAGAAATGTATTATATTACGTATGTTGTTAAAGTATAACTTGTGTATAATTGATAGAAAATTTTATTACAATTGTATACAAGTTTCTAAAGGCTTAAAATTTTAGAGCATGTTTCAGGACATCATTTCATTTAATTTCCATACTGTTTTTATCACTAAACTCATTTTAATAAGTACTATAATTACAGTTCCTATTATCGACTTATAATACAGTTAGGTACAGGTTATAAATGTTATAAAAGGTAACAATTATGTATAATAAATTTTGTTATTTTAGCACTTTTTGTGTTGTAATGATAATACTTTTCTCGAATTATAAATATAAACAAATAATAGAAAATAAAATTTATTGTATATCAATATCAAAATAAATCATTTTTCTATTGTTTAAACAACTCATCAGTAAATAAAAAGAGAATAATATTTAGATTTTTAGGTTTCAAATATTTATATTTAAAGCATTTAAAATTGATATTTAACTGTTTTACAACCAAATTTTATAAAAATTCTGTAGATTTTATATAAGAAAATAATGTATATAATTAAGAGTATTTTATTTCTAGTTATCGTCTTATTTATAGGTTTGTATTGAAAACTAAATACCTTAATTTTTCCTATGATTACAAGTTTTATGTAACTTTTGATAACTACTTCCTATAATAACCAGATGTTGAGACAATTGAAGTAAAGAGCGAGGAGTCGTCAAAAGTATCAAACAGTGATCCGACAAAATTGGATTTATTGGAGGCTTTGTTTTACCCCATATTCAAGAGAACAACTGTTGAAGAGGAAAGAGCCCCGGTATTCAAGAATGTGTTACCAATGTTGACCACAATAGCTGAACAGAACCAGAATCTCAAAAACCAACAAAACTTTTTGGATAATCAAAGAAAGAAAAGATCTATTGGTTTACCCATAAGACCGTTGAGTCCAGTAGCGAAAGGCAATCGTTTTGGGTATGGCTATGGAGGCTATGGAGGCTACGGAGGCAAAAATAATATTAAATTATTGTCATTAATCAAAATGTTCAGACTATTTTTGAAGTGTTTTTAAAAATTATAGTATTCTTACTTGTACAGAAAAAGCATAGTTTTAGCATAGTTAGATAAATCTGTACTTAAATAAATAAGTTTAATAAATTAGAAGTATGTTTTTATTTTTCATTATTTTATTTGTTTCACTTTTGTTTTCAATTTGAATGCAACCTATAAAATTCAAAGAAATCATAAAAAACAATGACAATGCGTAGCAACCGTTGAATTATAAAAATATTTTTCAAATTATAACTACAGTAGTCTACCTACAATACCTGAATAATGTGGATATATATAAATATATTTAATACGAATGCAAATATCATTAATTCATAACTTATTCTTCGCGTGTAAGCAACTAATCAATGATTACCCACTATTCCCCCCCAAGGATGACCATTAAAATAGACATAATTGTCGAGACAATTGTCAGAAAATAATGAAAAATATAAATAAAATAAATATAAAATCTTAAAAAATAATCTTCACTAAAAACCTAGATACAAAATCTCAAGGCACATACTTTTTAATTAAATTATATTGTATTCTCAATAACTCCCGTTCCCTGTCTCTGATCTTCTAAAGTAATTAAAATGTTAAAAGTATTTCTTTTATTCAATAGTCTGTCAGCACTTTGAAAATACTCTTGCTTTTGAAAAGTTTAAAGTTGTATTAATTATATATAATTTTCTACAATTAACTCATTTAATGAATCATCAAATGAATGACAAAACCAGTTATGAATACAATTAGTGTTAACCAGAATTGCATAGAGAATTGCTGTCAAACTATTGCCCACTTATGGGACAATTTCACTCTCAGTCACTCAGATGTCGTACTCTCCCTGTACTACTCAATAGACTTTTAAAACTTATTATAATTAAATTCATTAAACTTTGAACAAGTGAATTCAAACTTTTGATTTCCTATAATATTAGATACATTGCGAACAATATATTCATTGTATTCATATCGTATGAATTAATTAAAAGTTGATTTTAAAAAACTCAAACATTCAAGTGTTATGAATAGTGAATATTATTTGTGAATTTCACTCAAATGCAGCAATAATTGAGAGAAACACATATTTTTATGGATCACATCATATGAATACAGTATTTCATAACATTTGTTGGCATTGTTTTCAGTGGATATGAATAGCGTATGAAATGGTAATACAATGCAATTGAATGCCATTTAAATCTATTGTCTATTGGATTAACGGCTCAAATGGAGGCAAACCATTGGAGGCAATGGCTGTTGTGATAGTTTTCAGTGGATATTAATAGCGTATGAAATGGTAATACAATGCAATTGAATGCCATTTAAATCTATTGTCTATTGGATTAACGGCTCAAATGGAGGCAAACCATTGGAGGCAATGGCTGTTGTGATGCAACTAAACACTCAACACGTGTTTAATTATGATTTGCCACACATTTCACACTAATTATCACTGTATTTGCGGTCTTAAGTGGTAATCCAGTGATATATCAACTATAGTGGTCACCAAACAACTCAATTGATTGTCTTTTTCATTGTTTTTTGCATTTTATTTACTTTTATTTTCAAATCCATTTGTGTTTACATTTTGCTGTGAATCAAGTCTCCACTCACGAGTAAGTCTTAAACGCATGTCTTATTATCATTGAATTGTCTATTAATACCATTCATTAAATTCAATGCCAGATCTGATCCGAGAGATCCGTATGACAGCAATGGCCACACTATTGGTGAAACAGTTGACTATATTGTTGTGGAAGTCGTGGATAACCCGACGAAGACACTGGATATCAACCATATTTGAAATACTGACACCTCTTGTGCTGTCGTTCCTCATCGCATACATCTATGCGAAGACACAGCAGTTGACCCAAAACATGACATCCAGTCTGGAGGCCCAGGGAATAGATCTGTCAAACATGACATCGCAGTCGGTATCAGTTCGTGACATTCCTCCGGTTATCTTCAAATACCCGACCATTGATGTGATATTCAACAATCGCCTCAACTTTGAGGGCCATATAATCTACGGCCCGACCTCTGCGACCACCGACGCCCTCATGCGAAGAGTGCAGGACTACTCACCATATAGTCTGAGAATCAGTGGTTTGGCGACCGAAGAGTTAGTGAACGCGAAGATGGAGTCCTTTGTGTCCAATGAGACGATTGACACGAATCTCCTCCGCAGCACTTATGGCCTTATATTTGATGAAAACTCTTTGCGAAACAATCGCCTCAACTATACTCTGCGGATGTTTGGAGAGATGGCATTCATAGTGAATATAGTGTTTCCCAATAAGTTCTTTCCCGGACCGGCAGCTGATCTCAAGCCATACACCGAACACTTCGGTCCCCTTCAGATCCTTATAAACCAGGCGTTTGTGTCACAACTGACACAATCGGGCGCTAAGAAGATTGACATCAAGAGAGTCCAGACGTTTAAATACCCATTTCCTGGCTTTAAGAGCACCGGTGATGAGAGTCAGTTGTTTTCGCTGCAGGACTTGATTGCGGCCACCATTGCCATCGGATATGTAGTGATGTGTCCATTGATTGTCAAACGTATAACCGATGAAAAAGTGGCCAAAGCCAAGGAAATGATGCGAATGATAGGAATGTCCGATTGGGTGTTCTGGTCGTCCCATTTCATCTCCTACTTCCTGATAATGGTTTTCCAGTCCGTGATGTTCACCATTTTCTATTGCGCCGGCTTTGGAGGCGATCCCGTCATAAGCTACACGAGTGGCAGCCTATTCTTCGCCATATTATTCATCTACAGTATTCAATCCATTCTCTTCTGTATGACAATCACAACGATATTCAATCGCCCGGTGCTGGCAGTGATTGTAACCGTCATCTTATGGATAGTGACATATGCCGTACCAATTGGTATATTGAATCCATTTTTCCATAAGAATATGGATATTATTGGCACAAACTCTGCGAGAATGCTGTCCTCATTGCTACCAAATATGGGTCTTTCCTGGTGTATGTCCATTATGGGTCAGTTTGAAGTCATGGGCACCGGTGCCAACTGGTCCACACTGTTTCGAAACACATCCGTCTATAACAGCCTAACCCTAGCATTGGTTATGTGTATAATGTCATTATCTTGTCTTATGTATGGAGTTCTCATCTGGTATTTAGACAATGTGTGGCCCTTTCAATACGGAGTTCCCAAACCTGTTTGCTTCCCATTCTATATGTCGTATTGGTTTCCCTCTAAATACCGAGACTTCGATGAGAAACCCGAAGCAAAATCAGATTTAGTGATCGATACGAGAAATTTCGAGAGAGAACCCGAAGCGCCCGTCTCTGTGAGGATCAAGAATTTGCACAAAGAGTTCGGTGGTTATGGCACTCAACACAAGACAGCCGTTGATAATATGTCACTCAATATATACGGCCGACAAATCACAGCACTGTTGGGACATAACGGCGCTGGGAAGACGACTACAATGAATATGATTACCGGTATATTTCCGCCCTCAGCCGGAACAGTACATGTGGACGGGTATAACATTCAGACTGAGACTAATAAAGCGCGACGAAGTATTGGGTTGTGTCCACAGGTTTGATATTTATTGTCAATTAATATAATGATTGATAAAATTAATGAATTTCTAATTAATATTTAGGAAAATGTCATATTTAATGAGTTGACTGTTGGACAACACCTGAAATTGTATGCCGTTCTCAAGGGCTGTGACTGGGATTCAGTTGATCTCGAAGTGAAACAAACGCTGGAAATGTTGAAACTGACGGACAAATTGCATGCAATGGCGGAGTCGTTGTCGGGAGGAATGAAACGCAAGTTATCGCTGGGCATCGCTATAGTGGGCGGCACTCGTATACTCATTCTGGATGAGCCCACGTCAGGCATGGATCCCGAGGCCCGGCGTGTTGTATGGGATCTCTTGCAGTACTTACGGTGTGAGCGAACAATACTATTGACCACACATTACATGGAAGAGGCAGATGTGAGTCCCTTTGGAGTTCACTTTTAATCAATGGTTTAATTTATGATTTGTGTTTGTATTGAAAGGTTTTGGGCGACAGAATAGCCATTATGTGTGAGGGGAGAGTCAAGTGTTGCGGTTCTCCGATGTTTCTCAAGAAACGGTTTGGCGCCGGATATCATCTGCGAGTCTGCAAAGGCTTGAACTTTAAGCCAACATTAATTGGACAGACATTACAGAAATATCTACCAAAAGCTCAACTCCACAGTGAAATTCAATCAGAAGTGATCTATTCGTTAGAATCCAATGATAGAAACACTTCGGAGAACTCGACTCAAGTATTTCCACAACTTTTTGACGAAATCGAGACAAATAAGGAAAAGTTGGGAATCGCGTCGTGCGGTCTCACCATCACTACTATGGAAGACGTGTTCTTACGAGTAGGCAATGATGATGTCGAGGGTATTGACACCGATATGATGAACAGTCGCACCAAACTGAAGGACAAGTCATCGGACAGTTTGCTTCATAAGAGCGCTAATCATTTGACTGGAAATGAGTTGCTTTATAACCGTTTTACGGGTCTCCTTATGAAACGGTTCCACTATTCCAAGAGATACTGGCCTATGATGTGCTTTCAACTACTAGTGCCCGCATTTTTGTTTGTCATCGCATTGCTTACCGATTATGGCATTCGCAACTCAATCACCGGTCAATCCAAGAACTTGGATCTAAATCTGAAACAAATGTATGGCAAGACTTTCGGATTTTTCCAGTCGTTCGCTTATCCAGACTTTGGACCCGTTTATCAGTCAAATGGCAATAATGACGACTTAAACACAACTATTTTAGGCCCGTATGAGGAGCCTAACAAATGGGCGCTCAGGTATGCGGACAATCTGGAAGAATACTCTCATCACTATCTGACCGGTGCTACTGTCGAAGGAAATACAGCTTCAATTTGGTATAACAACGAAGCCATTCACTCGCTTTCCATCGCAATCGACCTCTTCTTTGAATCACTGCTTAAATATTTATTACCCGACGTGAGGGACAACATATCGATTACTGTCCGCAATCATCCGCTCTCTTACAGTGAGAACACCGTTAGCTTTACGGCCGTCATATTTGGTTGGGCCGTCACTTGCCTTATGCTGACTCCCATAACAGTGCCATTCATTGGTGCCTCTTATGTACTCTTCCCGATCAACGAACGCATATCTAAAGCAAAATTATTGCAATTAATGACAGGACTGTCGGCACCGCTCTTCTGGTTCTCGAACTTAGCCTTTGATTTACTCAACCATTCATTAGTTGTGATAATAATTTACATAATTTTCGCTATTTTTGATTTCAATCACATATTCTTCGCGCAATCAAATACAGCCATCGGTTTGTTTTTAATGCTATTCCTGTTTGGCTTCGCGTCTATACCACTGGCCTATTGTTTCTCACTATTGCTCAACAAGCCGTCCACAGGTTTCGCAGTTCTCGTCATATTATACCTACTGTTTGGAGTGATGTCCATATCAGCGATGGGTGTCCTCGACCTCATCGTCAATGTTATGAAAATGAATATCATATCCAGTGTTAAATTCAATACAATCCTCTCATTCTTCCGACTCATACCCGTCTTCTCAATGAGTTTCGGAATCCAAAAGCTCTATCGAATCGGATCTTTCGCACAGATTTGCAAAGAATACGAGTCCAAGAATATGACACTTCTTTGCAGTTTCATCGACAGGAAGAGCATTCTCTACGGCTGTTGTATTGACAAGTGTTCGCCAACTAATGAATGCTATAGTAATCAGAATCCGTTAAGTTTTGATCACAACGGCGTCGGACAAGAGTTTGTATATCTGGTGGCCAGCGGTCTCTTCTTTATGGCTATTCTCCTTCTATTCGAAGGTTTGTCTGATTTTAATGTTTTTATTCAATGCGAAGATATTTATTATGATTTTTACCACAATTTAGTCCAATGGATGAGAAAACTATGGTATAGAATACGCGAATCGCGAGTCCGGTCCTCAAACAATGGCATTGCTATGGTATCCGTGAATAATGAATACCAGAGCAATGAGGACTCGGATGTGGTCGCAGAGAAGTACCGAATAGAAGGGCTGAACGATCGACGAAATCTGAGCGAAGAGGCGTTGGCTGTCATTAATTTGTCCAAAAACTTTGGTTCATTCAAAGCGGTCGATAACTTGACATTTGGTATCCATAAGGAGGAGTGTTTCGGTTTACTGGGAGTGAACGGCGCCGGAAAGACCACTACATTCTCGATGCTTACCGGAGATCTGATGGTCTCCAATGGCAACGCGTTTATCGATAATTACACCTTAAGAGAAGACTTGAAGGCATTCCAACAACAGATCGGTTATTGTCCCCAATTTGACGCACTCCTCGAGAAGTTGACGGGAAAGGAAATGCTGTATCTTTTCGCCCGACTCCGTGGGGTTCCGTCGAATAAAATCGACGGCGAAGTGCAGGCGCTCATCAAAATGGTTGACCTCCAGAATCACGCCCACAAGTGTACGGAGACGTACAGCGGCGGCAATCGGCGAAAGTTGTCGTTAGCCCTCGCGATAGTGGGTACGCCTCCCGTCATATTCCTGGATGAGCCCACGGCTGGGGTCGACCCGACCGCCCGACGCAAGATCTGGTCGACACTGGTCTACATTCAAGAGAAATATCAATCGGCGATAGTATTGACGTCCCATTCGATGGAGGAGTGCGAAGCCCTGTGCTCTCGGATCGCGATTATGGCGAACGGGAAGTTCAAGTGCTTGGGACCGACGCAGCACTTGCGCCGTAAGTTTGGACAGGGATTTACGATCGTTATTAAGTTGAGTCGCGAACTCAACGACGACTCCAATTATGTGGTCGAAGTGCAGCAATACATACAAAAAGCGTTTCCCTCAGCGGTGCTCAAAGACTCGCACCAATGCCTTCTTCACTATCACATCACCGACACGTCCGTCCAGTGGTCGCAGTTGTTCGCTGTCATGGAGACGGCCAAAGGGCGCCTCCAGTTGGAGGACTATTTGGTTTCCGACACCACTTTAGAACAAATATTTTTGGCATTTGCTAAAACTCAGCGTTAGTTTTGACTGAAAAATACAGTATAAAATGAATTCAGTTTTAGTATTTATTTGAACCATAATTAATGCATCAAATCGTATGAAATACAATATATTCTTATATTTATTGGATATTATTTAAGCACCGAATTACTTGTCATTCAAACAAATTTAAGTTTTTATCTGTTATTAACTTATATTATATTTTTATTATCAATATATATATTTGAATTTGTGATAATTTTAAGCTTTAAACTTTTTATATTTTTTAGTCATTGAAAAATTATAATACTGTGTACCTCCAAATCTTATTTATTTTATAAAATTGTTTGAATAGATATTCACATCTAATCTGAATCTCTGTTTGCAAAATATTGTTACATTATATTGAAATTGAATATTTATTGTTTTTACGATAACGAATAAACGACATTAGAAAGTTATTTTGTATTATTTGAATGTTATACTGTATCTATATTGCAATTAATAAAGTCATTCATAAAAAACTTTGTAATACTCTCTCTTTCTCTCTTAAGTGAAAGACTTAAGACAGTTATCTGTTTACGATATTCTTCCGGCACTTTCGCAACGATAACATTATTAAAAATAATTACCCGTTTATTTAGTGTTGTTTTTATGTATACAAAGCATTGTCATTGCAGTGAAAAGTGAGAGAAAAAGTGTTAATTATCTAAATAAACAGCGTTTGAGTCAATTTGTGTGGCGATAACTGCATATCTGAGACACACATTAATTATCTGAATAATGTGTAACAAAAGTGTTTCAAGACATAAGTTAGTGTCAAATCAACTTAACGTACGACTCAGTGATCACGACTTAAAAGCATTGCAAAAATGTCTCAATAGCGTTAAAAAGTTTTTAGACAAAATATTTGCTAACCAAATGATTTATATTTGTCGTTATCTATTTGGAAAAAGTTTTTTCAATTTTCAAATCATTGCATTTTACTCCTGTGCAGTATATCTCTATGAAATTCATGCCATGAATACAGTACTGTATTGTTTGAATAGCTGGAGTAGGAGGTGATGTTTACTGCATATTGGAAAAGGCTTTTCAAGTAGGTTCGGGTCACCGGGATTAACTTAGTTTGACCCCATTCATGGTCAATAATCTTTGCCAGTAATGGAAATATATTTTCACGCAAACAGCATAATTAAGAGACAAAATTTTGGTGTTTCTTAGATGAGAACCCAAAAGTTTAATCAATAAGCCAGGTTTATAAGCACTTATATCCAGGGCCTCACTATTACTGGTTTTTTTCAGAACCTAAGTACTTTAAATAAAATCATTTGGATACTGTACTTTCATAAATCTTTAAAAACAATGTGAAACCTTCGAAAAGGTTAACTATATCTATCGGAAATACCATTATTGTTAACTTTATGATCATTTTTACAGATATTAGTGCCTTTCCTCACAGCCCCACACACTCGCTGTAGCTTTTATTATAACAATTCACGTGAAGTTATGACAAAAATGAGAGAATTTTGTATTTTTGGAAACAAAACAATGAAAAATTCATTCGTAAAGAAATGTTAGCTTTTAAAAATTTTTCTATTAGTGTGAAATATTTGCGAAAAAATTATTATCGCATTTCCTAAACGTTTTTTCAATGAAAATATAATTAACTAACTCAAAAAATTAATACTATATTTCCAAAAATAAAAATATCATTATTTCCTAATTGTAATAACTATTTCCTAGATATTTAACGTTTTCCAGTATTCGATAATAATTTTTGTGTTGAAATGACACTGAATTTCATGGTTTATGGCTTTTTTAATAGCATTTCCATTATTTAAGAGTAATAAATGTAAATAAATAACTACTTTCCAAATGTTTTCTACACTATTAATAGACTTAAGCCATTAGTTTACAAATTGTTGAAATTTGAGTCCATAATGAACTGATTTGATGGGGACTGGAGGGAGAGTAATAAATGTAAATAAATAACTACTTTCCAAATGTTTTCTACACTATTAATAGACTTAAGCCATTAGTTTACAAATTGTTGAAATTTGAGTCCATAATGAACTGATTTGATGGGGACTGGAGGGGAGGGGAGGGAATCTAATAAGCATTTATAACAACAATAACCCGGTTCTTAATATTCTAGTAGTAAGTGGTTCTCAAATGTAAATTAAAACTGACTTTTAAATTAGCATTTCATCGACTATTTGGGTACATTGAATACGTTGGATACGAGTGCACCAGTGATAACGAGTATAGCAGTTCCCTTCCCAGCCAACCAATTAATTAATCATTAAATAATGAGCAAAGCACACACCAATAATCAGCACAGAAAAAGTGACAGATTTTGTCAAATATGAGATACAGTTGTATTACAGTTGTATTAATCACAAGTGAGATGTAACACTCAGGGAGTGGACAGAAAAAGTGTTGCAAAACACAGGGTTTGAGTAAAAGTAGAATATTTGGCGGTTAAGCAAAGGATATACAGTAGAGTGGAGGTAGTCTCTGGCAGGGAATATACAGTATAGACAGTATAGTATGATTGTATGATTATGTGATTGTATGCGACACACAATTACACTAATCATAAGCTGATCGGAAGTGGCAGTCATTCGGTGCAGGCGTGCAAAGACCTGATCTCGTGTCTAAACATCACACCATCGCTACGCTCACTGCTGTATACACTCTATGCGATTAGTGTTGCTTACGGTTCACTCCGATTCCTATGGTATTCCTATGCATTGGCACTGATTGTAGGAATAGTGAGTGTTTCGACTCATACTATACTTTGTCTGTTCTGAACATATAGTATATAATTCAGAGTCTATTTCTTTGTGATAAGATAACGGATTCCGTCCAATGAATTATAGTTAATACTATTTGGGAAGTCTATTAAAGCCTGTGAACCAGTTGTGAGAATATTTAGTTTGAATTCATTTCTCGAATCGAAAGGTTTTAAAAGGCTTTTAAGAATTCAAACAGTTTTTAACTGAATGTTTGTTTTGATTTATACACTAATTATTATTGACTTTTATTGACTAACACTTAACGAGTCCTCTGAAGAGTTGTATTCATTGATAAATCTGTGGTAAACGCGACCAAAGAGTGACACAAAATGTATCCATCGTTTGCGCGAAACTTTATGAAACAACACCAGAAGTTCACGAAAGAAGACCAACAGATATATAACAATCATATCATTGAGAACTTCATCGAATCGGTGAAAGAGATGAACGGAGCGGTTCTCATACCATCGCGACTGAAGGACTTGGAAAACAGACCCGAATGTCAACTGAATGACGATCTCTTCGAGTACTACAATATGATTAACACCGTCAAGAAGGATCTGTTTGAGCCGCACATCCAGGAAGACGTCAACAACAGTGTGTTTACGCCGAAGAGGAAGATCTCGAAGGCTTTCATTCAACGCAAAGAGGAGAACACGACGCCCTTCCGGGAGAGGAAGATCTCGGCCGTCAGTAACATACCGGTGCTCCCGCTGCTCGACAATCACAAGCCCCACACCAATGGATCCAATGGCAAGTTGTCCCCCAATTCGTCGCGAGTGTCGAGTTGTTCTGATTTGGGAAGTATTGGTCACTCGGAGGACATTGACCTCAAGAACCAGAACTCGGCTCAACTGACCGACCAATTCATACATCACTTGCACTCAATGTACTCGATATTAGAGCACTTCACCAAAGCTGCCGATTATATCACTGAGCAGTACATAGATCAGGTCGAGTCCTCCTAAACACTCTTAGGATTAACTAATTTATATTTAATATCGATTCAAAACATTATTTAAATCTGTATTATATTTCAACCAAAGCTGCCGATTATATCACTGAGCAGTACATAGATCAGGTCGAGTCCTCCTAAACACTCTTAGGATTAACTAATTTATATTTAATATCGATTCAAAACATTATTTAAATCTGTATTATATTTCAAAAGTTATAAATTTGTTGTACATTTTTAAAAGTATGAAATAAATTCAAATTTTTTAATTCAATAACTTTTAGTACTTTCTTAAAATGAAATTATGGATAAGATTAATATCGGATGATATCGATACCCACATCGACATTGAATCGGATGTACATTGAAATATTGTCTTTGAATAATGCATTCAAAGGGTATTTCCTAATCCTTTGTAAATAAGGATTTGTGTATTTATGTTTTATTAAAAACGAAAATTTAAAAAATTAGATTTTTATTCAAAAATTGAAGTTCAAGTTTGCCATAAAATATTGAATTAAAGTCAGGAAATACATCAAAATGAAAATAAGTTTTAAATCAAATTTTCGGGTTTTTCTGAATAAAAGTTATATTTTATAATTCAATGAAACAGCATTTGTCAGAAGAAAACTATTTTTTATATCAAATTGTAGTTTAGTTTAGTTTATGAGGAAAATAATTTATGACTAAAGCTATAACACAATTGATTGTAACTCGAGATTATATTTTTTGCACAAATCCTATGTAATAATTGTTTTAAAAGTGCCGTTCATTCCATACTTTATTAGTGATTCATTTGAAATGCTAAACCAAAGCTGCCGATTATATCACTGAGCAGTACATAGATCAGGTCGAGTCCTCCTAAACACTCTTAGGATTAACTAATTTATATTTAATATCGATTCAAAACATTATTTAAATCTGTATTATATTTCTAAAGTTATAAATTTGTTGTACATTTTTAAAAGTATGAAATAAATTCTAATTTTTTAATTCAATAACTTTTAGTACTTTCTTAAAATGAAATTATGGATAAGATTAATGTCGGATGATATCGATACCCACATCGACATTGAATCGGATGTACATTGAAATATTGTCTTTGAACAATGCATTCAAAGGGTATTTCCTAATCCTTTGTAAATAAGGATTTGTGTATTTTTTTATAGTGTTTTATTAAAAACGAAAATTTAAAAAATTAGAATTTTATTCAAAAATTGAAGTTCAAGTTTGCCATAAAATGTTGAATTAAAGTCAGGAAATACATCAAAATGAAAATAAGTTTTAAATCAAATTTTCGGGTTTTTCTGAATAAAAGTTATATATTTTATAATTCAATGAAACAGCATTTGTCAGAAGAAAACTATTTTTTATATCAAATTGTAGTTTAGTTTAGTTTATGAGGAAAAAAAATTATGACTAAAGCTATAACACAATTGATTGTAACTCGAGATTATATTTTTTGCACAAATCCTATGTAATAATTGTTTTAAAAGTGCCGTTCATTCCATACTTTATTAGTGATTCATTTGAAATGCTAATGAATATGCTTTTAAACTCATTATTTAATTACAAACCGTATACTGTTACAATATTACTGTAGATTGATTTTAATTATTATTATCATTAATAAACATATGATGTAAAAATGTTTATATTCATTGGTGGTGTGATCATTGAACATAATTCTGATACTAGAAAATGTTTATTTAGCTGTACATTACCTGTACGCTTGAAATACAGACTAAATACTGTAGTACCCAATACTGTAGTACCCAATACTTTTTTTTAAAAATGGAAAGTTATTTTATTTGATTACAAAAAATTTGTCTTTAGAAAATTTCAAACTTCAAGTTCAGGTAATTATAATGAACAGAGTGTACGTTAATATAACGATAATATAGCGGAGACCTCAATAAGTGGTGATAATTGACCGAAATATGAGACTATTTTGAAGGATGGCTTCCATTCACATATTCAAGTCATTCAACAAAAATTGAAACTCAAGATCAAAATCTCTTAATCCTTACGCCACTGACTGCTACAGCGGTGTTGCAAAGAGTGATATGAAATGGATATTAAATAGCAGTTGCATTGATTAATATACAAAATCTACACAAAATCTTGTATTCATTTGGAAACAAGAAATTTATCGAAATTTAAGTTTTCATTAAAGCAATCCTTGAACTAAATATCAGTGCTTTGAATACAAGTCATATACGTATAGATTCTGAATAAATATGACATTTGACACACTATTTAACAAATACAGACTCTCTCTCTCTCTCTCTCTCAAACACACACACACATATTTTCAATATAAGTAAATCGCTCACTTAGTACTCACTCTCACCGTACACTTAATCATTAGAAAATTAAGAGTATCTGATGATAGACTGACAGCAAGTATGGTGTGATTAATGTGTGCTGTGAGGGACCAAAGGGTTGGCATTTTTAGGGGGAGAGTGTGGCATATATGGTAAATCTAGTGAATTTAAAATATAATTATCAATTTAGTCGAGGGGTTGGTAGACCTACTTATTCACTCCAATTTTGTATTTGTTTACCAACTCTCTCTCTCTCTCTCTCACACACACACACACACACACACACACATTTTCAATATAAGTAAATCGCTCACTTAGTACTCACTCTCACTGTACACTTAATCATTAGAAAATTAAGAGTATCTGATGATAGACTGACAGAAAGTATGGTGTGATTAATGTGTGCTGTGAGAGACCAAAGGGTTGGCATTTTTAGGGGGAGAGTGTGGCATATATGGTAAATCTAGTGACTAGAATCTAGTCTATTAACACATTACCAATCATTTTTACTTCTAGTCAATGTATATATTTTATGCAAATTACATCTGAAATGAGATAATTACAATTTATATTTTATGGATAAGTACCATATATTTAAATAAATAAAAAAATTTATTTGAAGATTAGTTAACAAAATATTTTAATTTAAAATAAGCACCCGCTTCATTTATTAATGCTAAAATAATAATGCATTTATTGAATAGCATTAACTATAATGCAGTGTAAAATTATTCAATTATAATTCACAATAATATGAAATAAGTTTACAAAAGTCAACGGGTGTCCATAATATTTGTAACTTCAAAAACATTAATTTTAAAATATAATTATCAATTTAGTCGAGGGGTTGGTAGACCTACTTATTCACTCCAATTTTGTATTTGTTTACCAAAAATGTATCTCATTTTGTTCAAAATGGACCAATTAACTTTTTAAAAGTATTCCTTAAATTTAAAATTTAATTAAATAATACTGTAAACTAAAAGTAATATAAGTTTAAATTATACTGTATAATATGTGTTATAATACTGTAGACTATTATTAACAGCAATTTACTAAATATAAATAAAAGTTATAGCAAAAATTAACATTTAAATGTATCGCTTCAATAATTATATTTGTATATTTTACAATAAAAATCTATTATATTTTAGGAGTTAAACTATTTTTATTGTGCATTTATAAATATAAATTACTTATGTGGTTGTTTTTATTATAGTTATTATTATATTTTGAATATTTATTAACTATAATATAGTATATATTGTTAATGTTATATTAGGATTAATGTAATACAGGGAAAGCCATAAAGAAAGTTATAAGAGGTCTAATGAGGGGAGTCGTGTGGACCCACTTTTTTTTATTAAGACTGTTATGTNATTTATTAACTATAATATAGTATATATTGTTAATGTTATATTAGGATTAATGTAATACAGGGAAAGCCATAAAGAAAGTTATAAGAGGTCTAATGAGGGGAGTCGTGTGGACCCACTTTTTTTTATTAAGACTGTTATGTAATTCTCGAGAATTTAATCAACACTAAAGTCAAGGCTTTTCATATCATATACTTTTTAGTTTCTATCAAATATTTCATATAATACAACAGAACATTGTATTTTATCAAATAAATAAAAAGGCTTATATAAAAAACTTTAATTATAATTCAATACCATTTAAATATTTTGCGCATCAAAATTTGTTTTTATTTTTGCTGCAATAAAAATTAACTATCATTTCTAGAGACATATAGTCTACTCTCGCTAACTGCATATGTTTTCATAAATATGGCGTCATTTTGCGCTATTTAATTATGAACGAGGAAATTTTTGATAAATTCTTATAAAATAAATAGTTATTATTTTGAAAAAAATCAAGTAATACTCATAAAGTGATTCAGCACACACATTTTCACAAACTATTACTTTCATTCTTATCATTTGTATTATTTATAGAGATATTATATAATACTTGTTAAGAATTTTGTGACAATTCTTATGCTATATCTAACGCATAACAACACACTTCTGCAGAGTATTGACATTACACTCAAAGTAACTTTTTATGTAATACTTTATATCAATTTAAAAATGATTTCCTAAACACTTTTCTGAGTGTTTGTTTGCGTCAAATGTAGCAAAGGTATAGAAATAAAAGCTTTATAATTAATATAATTTTGTGGTTAACTTCTTCTTATGATAATATGAAAACATCTTAATAGCCAACAGATTGTAGTATATAATGAGTTTAAATTTAACACATTTACAAGGTTAATCAAGAATATAATTTTATGTTTTTGACATTTTAATGACTGTTTTGGTTTCATATATGAAAGATATTTCCGAAAACAATTGGTACATAAAATATAAGTAAATAGATTTCACACGTAACATGCAATTTGGATATTTTTGATTTATTGACTAAAAATAAATATTTTACTAAAATTACTTTTTCTGTAATCACACGTGCATTACTTAAAGATTTAACTAATTAATTAACTAATATAAAATTGCTCATTTAACTGTTAAACAATTTAATTAGCCTTTAATTAATAATTAATTTTATTTTAGAATATTTATACCAAAACTTTTATTTTATTAAAGTTTTGTCGACATTAGCTATACTGTAAACTTGTGCTCCATTGCTCTGAAGGACTTTAGTCTACACTGATGTGTGAAATAAGGGTTTATCTAAAATCTAAAATCCCAGAATTTTGTTAACAAACCAAAAGTTATGATTATTTTACTATTAACTAATTTATTGAAAATATTATTATAATTTTCCAAATTTAGTTATAATTAATTATTGATGTCTTATTTTTTTTGCATTTCACAATGATTATAAAACAGTACCTTTGCCAACTTTTAAAAGTAATTTATTTTAATTTATACTCATATACACATGTAGTTTACATGTT
>CAJPVJ010000241.1:0-21308 GCA_905397405.1 Oppiella nova
ATACATTAATACCCACTTATAATCACTTTATATTGGATTTTTTGTATCTCGCTAGTTATTATATATTTTTTCATAATAAAAAATATATTAATATATTTTCTCTCTCTCTCTCGCAATTCATTATTTTTACTCTTTTTTGACTCTCTTTTTCTCCCAAAGTCTCTCTCTTTCTCTCGCATCTCATTCATACATAAATTCATTATAATCTCTCTCTCGAAACGAAAATAAATTATTTATAATTTTTATTTATTTTTTTGTGTTCTCTCTCTATCTCCCGCTCACTCACTCACTCACTCTCTCTCTCCCCTTTTTGTTAGCCATTCAATCAAAATATAAATCCATTAAATAGTTTGTGTTTTTATATCTCGTTTTTATTGAAAATTTCGGACAATTTTTTATTATAACGACTCATAAAACTATAAGAGAGAGTAAAATATAAGATTGTGTCATAAAATTATATTAAATAGCAAGCAACAAAAAATGAAATTGGATTAAATATAAAACAATATAATATTGCTTTTAATATGATATATCGCCATATATTTTAATCGCAATAATAAATTCTATAATTTTTATTTCTAGTAATATATACATCGGGAATATTAAACCATTATTTACAACATATTAACCTTGTTTACCCCCGATTTGTATCCAGACATTCAGACAGACAATTTATTTTGGAAAATTAATCTCTCTCTCTCTCTCTCTCTCTCTCTCTCTCTCGCAAATGACAATTCATTTTGTTTGTGAACTTAAACTAAAAACAAAATAAAGTTAAGAAAAAGTGAGATTTTGTGAGACATTTATTTAAACTAAAATTTACAAAACACATATAATTGAGACGAAAATAGCTAAGAAAACTATTTTTATTTTGAAACCTCAGTCAAATACATAATGAATTATCTGTTGAAAAATTTATACATTTCTTGTAATAATTTCTCGCAAGACAAAAGTGTATATAAAATGTTGTTTTAATTATTATTTTTCTAGTGCCTAAACAGTGTAATTGTTCGCTGATTTATATCTTAACTTATATTTTATGTTAAAAATATTAGATTTTGATTACAAATATATGTATACATTATATATATATTACATATACGGACAGAGATTTTTCGAGAGAGAAAAATTAATTTCTCGAAAAATGAATTATTATTTTATTTTTCATTTTGTGTTATTATATTCAGCGCATAGATATGTCTAATATACAGTACTAGCGTGTAGTATATGTATATAATAAACAGGCAGTAAATGTATGCGCTATTCATTAATCGCTTATTCATATGGAATTACCAGTGCTTTACAAATCATATATCAGTGCATAATATTAAATATTATAAATGATATGATATATGATATCTAAGTCGACACACATATAATTAAAATAAATTAGAGATAACCCAATAAATTGCGAAAAATTAATTCTCGAAAAATTGTGTTCAATCAATACGCTAGTAGTAAGTAGTATATGCCATGGATATTATTATGATTATATTTAACGATTTTAAAATTCCGTGTATTTTTCTTTATTTAAATTTTGTGAACAATTAAATTGTGTTACAAATGATTTAATGGTATTATTCTTTACGACTAAATGAATGTATAATATTTTAAGAGTATATATACCATAATACAAAATGCTATTGAATTACTGGTAATTAGCATAGAATTTACATTTAATAGTTTTATATACATGCCGTACATATAATATATACATGTCTATATACCCTCTCTATATATGTACTTAATATTTAATCGTATATTCTTTGCCTTATTATTAATAATAAATTTTAAAACATTTTTCACAATGAATTGCAAAATTTCTTTTTTGTCTCTTTTTTAAAAGAAAAGTACTTTAATATCACATTTTGCAACATTTATATCATTTCATATACAATATGAACGCCTAATGTCTCTGAAGTGAGAGATAATATTATTAATAGTAAATGAACTGCAAATAAAAAAAACATATATGAAAACATAGTATGCGAAAAAATTATTATATATTGCATTTTATTATATGATGATATTATATTAATATATACAGCGAGTGGAGAGGGTAACATATAATTATTAGTTTAGGCACTACTACCTGTTATAAGCACTTTGGATATATCAGTGTGTCGTAATTACAATTCAAGGTTTTACATGTACAATTTATACTGTGTAAAGTATACTGGTAGTGTATCTATCTAATAATTTTCTAAATATAAATATATTTTTTTGCTGGCGTTTTTGAAACGCGATTTTTAAATACAAATTAAACGAAATGAAAAGATAGAGACAAATGCGAGATAAAAGAGATATTATTTTTATTATTGAATAATATGTTGAATTTTACGCAAAAAAATCCCTAGGATATTTAGCGTTAATTTTGTTTTTTGTTATTTTGTATGTATTTATAATATATATATCTAATACATTTTAAACATGTGTTTTCCAAATAAACCATAACCTTCTACCACTCAGTAGTAATACTACTGGTATAATACCATTAAAATATATTATTTAGTATTTTATATATTATATATAAATGGTATTCATATACTGGTATACTTATTATATATTATATGCGATAAAAATTATTTTGTACACACAATTATAATTGTACAAGTTTTGTGACTTAAAAATATGGGGAAAATCCTAAAAAGTATTTTTTGGATTAAATATATTACAAATACAAACGACATAAAAATTTTGAAATAAATATTACAGAAAACGGAAAACTATTTTTACTATTTTTAGTGATGTTTATATTTAATCATTGAATATATTTATTCAGTCATTCATTGGTTAGTGGTATTATATTTATAATAAAATAATTTTTTCAGTACATTATTTATCATACATATATTTATACACCACTATATAATAAATATAATTTATTCATTTATAAGTGCGAATGAAATTATTACGAAATATATGTATAATAAATTAAAAATGAAGTAAAAACCACTTTAAGCATTTTATTGTACACACAAACAACTGCTAATTTATTTAATCATTTCATTTATTCTCAACTAATTATATATATATAATATAATATAATAATATCATACACACTCGTTATCAGTTAGCGTATAAAATATCGCAAATTTTTCCTTTTATTTTATACTTTTATAATTGAATTGTAGAGAAAGAAATTACTGGAGAAAAGCCATTCATTTATACCATTTTTTCAATGTATTTGACTTCACGTCAAACAGGATGTGATTACATTCAGCACCGATTGAAATCACACACAACTGTATAATGAATAACACATTTATTATAAACGTATTTATAATTTAATAAATCGTTTACGGGTCACTTTAAATAGTATCACCAAAACAAATAACCAAATTGAACAGTCAGTCATACGTATAAAAGTTTTTATGTATATAAATAGGCTATAAATATATTAACCATTATACTAGGGCACAATAGAGTGCCCGTAAAGATTTATAATTAACAAATATTTGCCTAAATGACCTCTCTCTTATCCATCTACCGGTCCCTGTCTCCCATCCCCCCTCTCATCCGTCACTACACACTCGCATCCCATCCCACTATTTCACCATTTTATTCATTCCGGTGCCCTATTATATACCAGACAAACGCGCGTTCATTATAATAGGTTGAGTGCGCGCGGGGTATCCGCGCGTCCTATTCACTGCCAGTCCCCTCGCATGCCTTTCCCCCACTCCACCAAACTATCCCCTAATTCATTAGGCTTTCTCTGGTATATATCATACGTTTGTGTGTCTATATTGAAGGCCCAAATACCAGATGCCTCACAGCCTCCCCACTCACACCATAGATATCTATATTTCGTGTCTCATTGCCTCAGCAATAGGTTATACATGTATTTCCCTATCACTACCATTACCACCAATACTATCACTACCACTGGTGACTGTGTGTTGGCTGATGGTTAGACCTATTTGACTGGTGTCAGTGCTCGCGCTCACTATATGTATCAACTGATGGTGTGTATGTATGGTGGATATATACATGTGTCGTTCCCCCCATTTTGTATGAACCAAATGCATTCACACCACTCGTGAATATAACTATAACATACATCACTAAAAAATTAAATATTAAATAATAATAAAAATTATCGGCACCGCCCTATCAAGTCGTTCATAGAAAAAAGTTTTTATTCTAAAATTTTGTTATTAAAAACTAAATTTTTTCATATTACATATTACGAAAAATATTTGCTACCTAATACATTTAATAAACACTACACCATGTCTCTCATATTATAGCTAATATATTATATCAGTTTTTTATAAGTAAAGTATGAAATAGCGCTTATCATTAGTAAAGTATATGTGTTTCACTCGTATAGCCGTATGCCATCAATAAATCCACGGCTTATGTCCGCAAATAATTTTTATTTGTTGTTAACGTTAGACCTATTTTAAGAGTAGTCTGTGTCTGGGCTCTGGCTATAAGTGCCAGAAAATTATTGTCTAATTTTTCTCTTAAACACAGCACACAATCAGATCGTAGGAAACAATCATTTTCTCTCATTTATTATCACATATTTTTTTAATATAATAATAATTTCGTGTAGTTTTTCGTGTTTTGTTGTCTTATTTTTATTTACTATATATTATTATTATTATGTTATACTTATGTAGCAAAATAGTTGTTTGTTAGTATGGAAACTGTTATTTCACTCGCTTATCAAAAAGGATTTTAATATAATATATATTTTTTGTGAATACATAATATAAACAGTGCTATAAATTTTGTATTCATAAAAAAGTGTTTTTACCCTAATCAATTTTATAGTATAAATATTTTTATTGAATGACTATTATCATGGCGAATATATCGTGTATTATTTATAAATTTAATTTTCTCATTATCATTAATATTGAACAAAAATTTGCGTTCAAAAAAATCTAATTTTAATTACAGATAAATATTTTTGTTATTCATTTAATTTTTTGTTTAAATCTTTTATTATTTTACTTTTTCGTTCGCCTTTTGTCTTGTCTTATAGAGTGAAATGTAATGAGAATTGAATTTTCAAATGGGTTTTGATATTTTTTGTTGTTATTTTGTTTTCATTATAATATGGAAAAAATTTTATTTTATACTTGCATTCAATTAATTAAAAAGTTTTTCTCTAATCACAGATTGAAAACCTCAAAAAACAAGTTAATTATAAGATTTAACACTTAGGAAAGGGAGGGCACGAGAGAGAGAGAGAGAGAGAGAGAGAGAGACTGTTATCTACGAGAAAATAACTATTTTATAAATACTTTAGGTTTGATTAAATGGAAGTAATTTTTAATTTTAAACAATTTTGCCTTTAATAACGATATTTCACTTGCCAAATACCGTGTCTGACATATAGTTATCTAATTTTTGTTGAAATTAATTTCTTGCCGTATTTTGACATAAAATTTATAATAAAAAACCCAAATGTTATCTCAGAAATGAATGGCGAATAAAACTCAGCAATAATTAAGCGATACTAATAAATGGGCAAAAAATTATTATTTTTTTGCTATGTTATTACCACAGGTTTTAAACTCCCATATGTTTTGATATATTATTTGATTTATTGATTGGCAAATGCGAGACAAATAATAAAATTACAAAATATTTTTTAATTTGAAGTCAAAGTACAAGTTTATATAAAAAACCTAAAATATTAATTATATTAAAAATTATTACATTTTTTAAAACCAATATTTAATATAATATATATTATAATGACTGAAAATATTGACAATAATTTAGTACATAAAAACTCGTCACAGATATCGATCTGTTTCGACACAAATTCAAAAACACAAATCAAATTATAATAATTAGATATTTTTTGTCAAATATATTATTTCTGTGCGTTTAATTTGTGTCAAAAAATATTTTTTTTATCAGTACTTACTATTGAATGAGAGAGAAATATATTTATTTTGATAAATCATATCCACTATATGTATTATATTTATTTTATATCCCGTATACAGTGTACCGTGCTACATGTTATCTGTGGTAATATTAAGCGTAAAATATATTTAATATAATAAAATATTTTTTGTTATCATTCAATTCATTTACAATTTCAGTGAAATATAATTGTTTTGTAATTACTATCAAACATAAGGCCTTTTTATTTTAGTTTTTTTATTACTATTATTATTATAAAAATATATATATTTTAACATAATTTGAAACAAAAATTAAATTACTTTCAAATTGGTTTTGATTGAATGAGTTCAGCGCACAGTTAGTACTCAATGTATTATATTGTATGTTATATAAGGGGATCGGGTTTTTTATACTAGTACATACAAACTTGTATACTCTGTATATAGTCTAATCAACTTTTACCATTATATTGTAGTACAATATATTTTTATACCATTTCTATTCTGTAGCTATTGGTAACAGAAATATCAAAAAAATAAATACATGATTTTGTGTGTTATTTATTATTTTAAATTGCGAAATATAAAAAACTTTGCGGATATTTATGGTTTGAAATGCGAGAGAGAGAGAGAGAGAGAGATTAAAAATTATACAAAAACCACTCATTAAATATGATGACAGATATACGTATAATATATTATAAAAACATATGTATGTATAATAATAAAATACTTTTTGCGTAATAATTAAATAACATTTTTAATATTACATTTAATATAATATTATTTATTCTGCGGTTATAATATGTTTTAAGCACACACTTCACACACACCACACATTTAATGCCTTTCCCTTAATATTAAACAAAATATAACCTCATTATTACAATCACTAGAAAGACTTTGTTATGTTTTTTTATCATAACTTTTATATGAAACACAAAACGCAAAACGGCTGTTCATATATATATAATTTGTGTATTTATTTATGATTATCATAGCGCTGTTTAATTGTCATTACTTCCCTTACTATTAAATTTATAATAACACATAAACAATATTATGGCACAGGTTTTTATAGTGGTTATTATTATGTGTTATGAACTTCAATGCAGTGTGTAATAATATAAAGATTATATTTTTAATATAATTTTAATTGTTAGCTGACCTTAAATACCAGTATTAAATATAATATAGCGTAAAATACACACATAGTCTCTCTCTCTCTCTCTCTCTCTCTCTCTCTCTCTCGACAATTCAAATGTGGATTTAAATTAGTGGAGAGATATTCCACTCCATTGTATGCATTGAATTCAGTCACTCATAGCCATTCAAATTGAATGAAATGTTTTTGAATTAAAAATATATATACGAATCGTACGGCCATTGTGTGTTTGAGAGGAGCACTGATTCACAGCCCTATGTATTAAATAAATTCATTATTGTATTGTATAACGAAAAATATATTATATTTATAAAAAAGCAAAACATATATGAAAAACAAAATTTTTGTTCAGCTAATACTTTGATTAAGTATTATATATTTTTTAATTCGCATTATATTTTTCAAAAACATACAATAAAATGAGAGACAAGTATATAAGGGAACGGGAGATAAAAATATGTTGTTTTTTGAACTAATTTTCGGGCGACTCGTATAATAGACTAAATGGAAAATTATTTATTATATAATCTTTTTAGCGTATGTGTGTGTAATGTAATATATATTTTGATGTATTATATTATTAGTGTTAATATGAGTTGAGTTTTTCTCTATCCCGATATATAAGTACAAAAACATTAGGGGGTTTGGTATGGGATATACACTACATATAGAGAGAGATGAGAGAGAGAATTATAATCATTTAATATATCTTTTTGGTCATCATTTGGATGCCTCCGTATATGAAAAACTTATGAAATAATACTTTATTTGCCTCTAACTATATATTACTAACTATTATGTATAGAGAAAAAATTTTGTGCCCAAACACATAGTCTCTGGTCATGAGAACCATATTACGACTGGTATTACATATAAGTTGTGTTGAGATATCTCTACCAATAAAATGATAATTACAGTGAAGACAGAGAGAAAGAGAGAAAAATATTATTTAATATCAAACGCCGAGAGAGAGAGAGAGAGAGAGAGAGATTAGGATGAGTTAAATGAGAGGACAAACACATATCAACACATTGTATGATATGTTATGTTGTGTTAATTATTTTGCTATTTTTTATTGTCTCCACACATTCAGTAAGTTTTTTTTGTGTATTTATTTTTTACATAAACACTGTTTTTACTTCTCGTGTAATTAGTAATAAATAAGTAAAAAGCGCTATTAACTCAATCAATTAAACTCGTATTTCATTTGAGGTTTTTCAATATGGGCTGAACATTACCAGTGAGAAAATTGAGTTCAACATAACAAACACATGAATTAATTTATTATTCTTTAGCTTTTAATCCATAAGAATGGGAGCAATGAGTGAAAATTGTGTTATACATTATCATATTATTCAATACATGGATATAAGTCGAGATCAATGAATTTATTTTTATTATAGATTTTTTTTGGGGTTAAATCATACCGTTTGGTGTTTTACCTATGAATTTATCGACAAATATTGTACCAGTGTATATCTCTATCTCTCTCAAAACGTAGTAAATCATAATTTTTTTGTGTATATGTCTTGTGTTCAATAGCTTCCTATCGTTTGACTGATTGTATGTCTTTTGGATCTCTCTCTCTCTCTCTCTCTCTCTCTCTCTCTCTATCGATACACACAAAAAATCTCAACTCAACTAAACTTTTTTTTATATAATAGTAAATGTATTGTTCAGTAAATCATACAAAAAAAGTAAAGAAAATCAATCGTTCAGACCATATAATACTCGTTATATACTGTGTTGTGTGCAGTCATTTGCCATAGAAATGCCATTAAACCACTCGTTAGAGGCTTTCATTTAAATTAAACAAATTTATAAACGAATTCTTATTTAATTTAATTGTTTTGTTAGTATTTTACTGTTAAGACACACACTCGGGGTAATTATTCATATGTTTTGAAATTAATTTTATTATAACAAAAATAACAAAACACAACGGAATAACGTTATCATAAAAAATAAGTAATTTATTACATCGTTAGACAAAACATTTATTTCTCAAAAATAACGAAAATATTAAAAATAAAAACAACAACAAAAATGTTTTATTATATAAATTTCAATATATTCTCTCTATGGCAATATATTTACAACATAAAAAAGTAAAACAAAAATACAAAACAATTTTGAAAATTCAAAATATGATGTAATAAATCATAGGATCAAAGGATTGTTTTTTACTCGAGAAGTTATTTGGCGTACAGTTTAATAGTTAATAAAAATATATTCACGGATTACTATTTATATGTTGGCGAAAAAATATATGATACAAACATATTTAGGTGATTATGCTATTATTTATATGAGTGAATCTGTGGCTAATATTTTATTGCGATTATGCTATCTCTCCATTAAAGTGAATAATTGTCGTTTAATTTGTAGGAGTTGTGCCTCAGGTGCTAATTATTTGGTTAGAGAGAGAGAGAGAGAGAGAGATCCTCATAGATAGGGAAGTCATTCGCATCCCATATCCCTTACCCCACAGACTCTCTCTCTCTCTCTCTCTCTCTCTCTCTCATGTCTGACTACTTATTGACTAAACACATCGCAAACATTGTATTCTCGCCGTGTTTTTAATAAATAAGACTTTCGTTGCGGAGCATTAACATTGTCTTTACTATTGATTGCTCCGATGTCTACCCAGTGGTTGTGTGGATGTGCTCTCCCTTTCCCATCACAACCCACTGTTTATATCGCAAACCCTACATAAAAACCAGAATAAAGCACTGGTATGTGTGTGTATGTGTGCAATAAAAACTTGATTAAAATAAAACACAATTTATTTATTGTGTGTGTAGTGTGTATGCGTTTTTTGTTAATCATGTTAAATACAAAACTTTTTAAAAACTTGTTGTGAATTGAATAACAAATTTTCCCAATTTTGAATAACCAAAAAAATCTGTACTTTGTAATTTATTTACACTTGCATAAGGTTTTGTATGAAAACGTATTATACATATGTGTCTGTATTTGGGAGAAAAATCTGGTTTTTTATTATTTATAATAAAAATATTTTTCTGGTTTTATTCACTCCTTTTTACTCCATTCAATGATCTATTTTATGGCATTTTATAAGATATTTAATTTAAATACCTTATTGCGAGAGCCCATTATACCCTTATATAATAGCATCTAGTATAAATAATGATCATAATTTTTATTCAATTTGCCGATTAAGAACTGTGATCTCAATTATGATTAAATTATTATTTACCGCCAAGTACATATATTTAATATATAAATATTATAAATATAAATAAATTACATGATACATCTAAAGTGCTATTTATTATTCATAGACAGTGTGTGTACAGTATAATGACTTACGAAAATAAAAATAACAAAAATGAGTATAGCAAATATTACATTAGAGATTTATATAACTTACATAACATGAAAATTCATGGCAAAAATCGCAGACAAAATCATAATAATATACAATAAAAACAAGAGAAATCAAAGCGCAATATATATCCTTAAATAGTGAGTGATTTGCGAGAAATATATCATATGAAGGGATAAATCAATTTATTTATTGCTTATATCCAACAGAACAATACGATTGCCAATAGAGGCCGAGAATCATATAATACACACATATATACGGCTATAAAAACAAAAGTCAATTCCCTTTTAGATTTCTTTCGTCTATATATACTTTTTTTTTATTATTATATATTTTTTGTGTAGATATTTTATATATCAATATCTCTGATACATAAATAGATGTCAATCCATTGTGCACAGCATTATCCTAATTTTTTAGCAACAAAAATCGCTATTCATTTGTTTATATGAAAAATGAATAGCATTTGTGAGTCGAGAAATATCCCCGAAAATAGATTAGTTGTGAAATAAAATTTTCCATTTATATTGTTATTATAGACATAACAGACAAATATTCTCAATCTTTTAAAACATGCAGAATATTCTGTGTATAACTTTTTTGTTGTATATAATAATAATATTAGAAAAACATTTGCTTTTTTTAGTCAAACATTTCAATTTTCAATTCTCTACTAAACTTTATGTATGTATATAAATCTCTCTCTCTCTCTCTCTCTCTCTCTCTCAGATTGTATTTTAATGTAATGTCAATTCAAGACTGAGTTTTATATTATATAGAAATTTTTTGCCTCTCAATTCTATTACGACTACTACTTTATATTCAATTTTATTTTTATATACAGACTATTACTGATATAAACTACGGAGAGCTTTATACTCGCAAAATAGAGTTGATGTTAACTTACGACACATGTATTTATATAATATTAGAGAGCACTGGTAGGCGAGAGAGAGAGAGAGAGAGAGAGAGACGAATATATTCTCTCATTCTTTTAGCCGTATTTCTCTCTCGACTCAATGGAAAGCCTACATTTGAATTGATTTTTATTTTACTCAACATTTTATACTTTCTATATATACACACACGATGTGTATAAATATATTATATATAAGAATATATTCGCTAACAAATCAAATTAAGTCTTATGTTTTGTATTTATACACACAAATAAAATATTCCCGTGTATTGTACCCTATTTTACAATTCTTGTATAATATTATATTGTCTAATATTTTTTGAATAGAGACCCAGTTAGACACAGGGCACCGTTATGTGTGTGTAATATAACTCTCTCGCCCTCATCCCAATCTCCCTTCCCTCCCATCTTTTGTTGATATAAATTATTCACGAAAACCTTTTTTCTCATTATTATATTAATTTATAGAGAATATAATGAGTTTGCAGTTATTGGGCATTAATTTTATTAAATACTCAAAACATGTCTCATTTTGTAATTATATATTCGGTTAATAATACAATAAACAACTTAAATATTGTGTAAATACTGTTTGTATTTTATTTAAGGATTTCATGTCCATATAAATTCAATATTGGATTATATATTGCGCTCATAGATTTATATACAGAGTATATATAAATTCAATATATATATGTGTGAGGGGCTGTAGTATACACTGTATATGAACTGCCTTTCCCTTTATACGTGTGTTTCGTTTACAGTATATATTCTACGGATAGGAATCGATACGAAAAATCTCTGAACTCTCATAACATGTTGTGATGGGGAGAGAGAGAGAGAGAGAGCGCCTGTATTCTGGTGTAGAGCACAGGGAGTGAGACATAGTCTGTGAACCCATATATACAGTGCAAACACACAGACAACAGAATATATTTTATATATATATTCCTGCCATGAGTTTTGTTATATACAAAAAGGGCAGACTGTTTGAAATATTAGTGAATAGTATATTTTATGATTGAATATTATTTATATTTATATATCGACTGCAATAGGAATAGGAGAGGAAAGGGAGAGCTAGAAATGAAAAGTAAAAATATTTGTCTGCATTTCTCATTCAGTCAGTCATTCATTAATATTATGTCTCAATATTTGTTTGTTTTCTACCGTTTTCTCTGGCAATCGCTGTCTCTTTCTCGATGCCTATGTATTAGACATCCCTTTCCATTGAGTTTTGTAGTAGTGTCTCATCTCTCAAATGCATCGTCTCATTGTGCTCTCTCTCTCTCTCTCTCTCTCTCTCGCCATCCCTTTCCCTATCCCTGTCTTATTCACTGATTTCGCTGCGAATCCCATTACAACTCATGTTTAATAAAGTGAGCCAACGATTCACATCACAAATACTATATATACTATTCTTTAGCTCCCATTCACTCCACACAACGAGTTATTTATTCAATCCTTTCATTTATTCATTGTATTACTTGATTAACAAAATAATTTAACTAAAAATATATATACTGTATATACTTTCCTAACAGATTTTTGCCCTTAACTTTTCGCAATCAATTATTTATAGCAATATTGCGCGCATACTTTCGCTATTAATACAATTTGTGACTAAAATTTATTTTATTTATGTATTTATATTTGCATAGCGTGTTTGCGAGTATGAAATTAAATTATAGAAAATTTTATTTTAAAGATTTTAGAGAAATAAATGTTTAGGATTTAGGAAATTATATTTTTATTTTGTTCACCAAGTTTATAGTTATAGCCAGACTAAACAAAAAACCAACAAAAATCATCATAAAAGCAGAACTCATTATACGAATGATATATCGATATATTTACCCAAAAATTCAAATACAGACGTCTTTTTCTATAGATATTATGCATAAATGTATGTGAAATATAATATTTATTATTATTACTTATATTTTTGAAATAAATTATACGATAGATAATTGAATTGAATTTAAAGCACTTTTTCCCATTGAAAAGACGTCTATATCTCTCTTTGTACTAATTGGACGCTTTAGACATTAAAAACAAAATATAAATTAGTTTTTTGGTTGAATATATATAAATATATTAATTTTTTGCCTATTGAATATTAATATCTATACATAGCTAGCAGTAAACAGTATTTTATTATGATATGCAAAGCATACGGAAAATTTGGCGATAATATAATAAAAAATAATAATTTTTAAAAACACAAAAATATTTACGTAATAAAATTATAACTATTTTTAAAATAATAACTTTTTCTACGAAAATATTGTTTTTGTCAATTATATCCAGAATTTATAATTAATTTAATCATTTGACAGACGGATGTATTAATCGGATAGAAATAAGTTTACATTAAAATGTACTTGTGTTTAATGTCTGGGTTATGTTTTTATTTGTGGTATATGTTTATATCATTATATTCACTGGATTTGATTTTAATTTTTCCGGATTCCTATAGTGTTTGTGTTTTTATGATAAGCTCTCTCTCTCTCTCTCTCTCTCTCTCTCAGCAATTTGGAGAGCAAAACAAAATTCCCTTTGATTTCCTTTTTAATACTTTTTCTGTCTCTTAGATATAAACACATTATATTTGCTTTTCTTATAATATGTTTTTGTAAAATACTTAAACTTATAGATTAGTTTACCGGAACCATTTTTTGGGAGATTATTTTTGTTTTGATGTTTGTTTACACAAACAGTGTTTATTATTCAATGAAAATCGATAAATATTGTTTATATATATTATATTTAATATACCAGTAGGTGTATATAGTTTTATGACAATGATATATACTTATGTTTACTATTCATACGCACAATGATGTAGTCTATTATGAAATATCAAAATTGTATTTTTATTTTAATATTCAATACACAACTGTTTGTGTGTATGTGTTATAAATGTTTTCATTTTTATTTTTCCCCTACTCCCATTTTATTGAAACATTTTATCAAGTAAATACGAAACGCATTAACAAATCAATAAAATAAAATGTTTAAAAAGTCTTTGAATGAAAAGGTTAAATTAATTATGAATTTTAATTGCGTATAAATTTTTAAAATTATTTATTTTGTTTGTTTATTTTGAATAACTATTATAGAGTATTAACACATTTTTCAATCTTAATAGTATGCATGAAATGAATGAAAATTTTTTAATATATATTCATGTCTTAAGGAAAAATTGTCGAAATTATTTCTCTATTTAAAATGCATTCAATAAAAATGCAAACATGAAAAACAATTTTATTCAAAATTAAAAGATAATTAAGAGTTTAGACTAGTTTTCTGCATAAGTCTAATATCTTTACAAATAATAAAAAGTCTGAAAAATCTCCGAAACTCTTCAACAGATAATAATTTATCGATAAAACGATAGCCGGGAAAAAAATTAATTAAAAAGTATGTCTGAAATACGATCAGTCGATCGATTTTAATACCCTTTTTCTCTACACTTTTTATTATTCCCAACAAAACTATTTATCCAATATTTTCAGTAAAAATAAAAATATAAAACATTTATATTTTTAGAGAAAAGATTTGATTTTTCGGTATAATATATAATATTATATATCTTCGCAAAGAAAATGTCTTTTTATTATATAATAGCGAATAGTGAATAAAAACTAAAAATTGACTGAAATATGTATATATTTCATACAACCATTACATCATAAACACGTTTTTTGACGTATGTTTGTAATTATTAAACAAACTGTAAATAATTATCGATAATTATCAGGTTTGCAGTGATTTTTTTAATGAATACAAAGTGTAGTGTGGTGTACAAAATATTATTAATTACAAAATTGACTCCATACACTATTAGTATATTAAGTGTACATTATTAATATAAATGCTAAATATTTTTTGGCGATGCCATTCAAAACACATTTGCGATAATAAAGTAAATGTGTTTTATTTGTTTGTCTCTTAGAGTTCAATATATTTTTGTCTCTCGTATTATCTGTTAAAATAAAAAGTCAAGAAAAATAAATTATATATATATTTCGGATGCTTTTTATAAAAGTTTATTTTTTAATATAAATTATAATTTTCTACGGAATGGGAATAAATTCAACGGTTTTCCCACTATATTGTCGTTTCCAGTGATAACTATTTTTTATAAATATTTTTCATTGAAACGTGTATTTATTTTTACATTAAATTTATTTTCTATTAATAGCGTATAAATACCTGTATATGCTTTTTTATTTAATAGTTAAATCTACGAATTAAATTTTATATGACAAACACATTATGTATAATGAATTTATTGAACTGAAATCATTTCTATTATTAACATTATATTGAGATATATAACAAATAAAACTTTATTATTTAATATGTACATATGAAAAGCATAATATATAATATTTATTTATCGCGGTTTACGCAAGTGTTTGAAATACACATTTCGTATGAAATACACATATCATAAAAAAATGTATTACACATGAATTGCATAATGAGTAATATTGAATGCCATGTATTCAATGGAAAAAGGCATAACACATATCATAATAAGACAAAAAACAGCAACAAAAAATTTGTTGCACTTTATTAGCGATTATTATTGACAATGAATTATTGGCCATTTATAGCGACTGTAAGCCCATTGTATTATATAATAACATTATATTCCTGTATATACTGTACTAGTTATATAAAATAGGTTTTCTCTATTGATAAATATATTGCATACAAATTATGATTATCTATTAGCTCAGTACACATAATACTTTTATATATATAATATAATAATTTTTTGCTCAATGATTACATATCACCGATAATATGATATTATCTTCATTTTTCTGTTTGACGTATTGATTGAACCGTTCTCTCTCTCTCTCTCTCTCTCTCTCTCTCTCTCTTTCGTCTTTTTCGTGCCGTAAGTATTAATACACCGAAAAGTTATCATAAATTTCACTTCCAATCGATTAATTGTCACGATTTATATGAAATATTTTCTGTATTATTGAATAATATATTGTTATGAAATTTATGTTTTTCCACATTTCATACCATATATAATAATACAATATTATATAATTTAATGAAATTATTATTTATTTTTTATATTGAATAATAAAAACGTTTAATCCTTTGGATTCAGTGTTTATCGCATACACACTGTGTTCCCAATTCAATGTGTAATTCAATTATAAAATTATATAATTTTTTTTCTATGTCTGTATGTCTCGCAAACAGTTTTGATACGTTTATATAAAATGTTATGTTTTTGTGTGTATATTGTACTCATTTCTCCATGTTATCAATTGATTAAATTTCATTTTACACACACATAAGCACCTCATACATGCACACACAAACACTCGACATACCTGTGCCGATATGCCCAGGAGCCAATACACTTATGGCATGAATTTATGCTAATCTTAAGTAAACTTTTTATTCAAATTAGCGAATACTATGTGCAATGTTCGCCCATTGAATACATACACACATATACTATGGGTTACTCTCGGCTTATAAATTAAATAATAAAAATGTGTTTTTCATATTTCAATTTAATTATTGTCTCCATACGTATGTTTCGATGGGAGATACGAGAGACACACAAAAGGAGTTCAAAAACATAAATAATATTCAATAGAGAGAAAAGTAGTTTCGTGTCAAATGGGAAAAACATTTATATATTTTTATTTTCACAATTTTATATATTGAAAAAAAAGTTAACACAACAACCGGCAACATACATACAAAAAAGTCCAACAATTTTTTGTATTTGTATTTAACACAAAACTGAACACAAAATATAGTAAACGAAAGGATCTCTCGATAGATATTTCATTGCATTTTCGCAGGACATTAACCCTCAGTGAGTCTCTCTCGTATCTCCCATCGAAACATACGTATGGAGACAATAATTAAATTGAAAATAAATATAAATAATATTCAATCATAAAATATACTATTCACTAATATTTCAAACAGTCTGCCCTTTTTGTATATAACAAAACTCATGGCAGGAATATATATATAAAATATATTCTGTTGTCTGTGTGTGTGTTTGCACTGTATATGGGTTCACAGACTATGTCTCACTCCCTGTGCTCTATACCAGAATACAGGCTCTCTCTCTCTCTCTCTCTCTCTCTCTCTCTCTCTAAACAAACTTTTTTCTCACTCTATTTATGTATAAATATACTTATATTTTCAGTGATAACTTTTACTACACTATTAGTGGGAAGGGATGTGTTCACAACGGATAAAATGTTGTAATATTTATGGCGTAAAAATATTTGATTCATTAATATAGCACTCAAAATATGTCTGCGTTTTAAAAGGACTGCTAATATAATCCCATAAATTGACAAATTATGACATTTTCAAACAGTTTGGCCCACGACTGGGCTGACCCGGGAGGTCACCAATCGAGTCGTTCCTTATGTTTGTGTTCTCCGTATGTTTACGCCTGAGAGAGAGAGAGAGAGAGAGAGAGAGAGAGAGAATATTCTTTCGCCAAACCATATGTTAATGATTTGTTGACTTTTATATACATTTCTCCTACACTTTTACACAACACTTAAATAACACACAAAACCATAAACACAACACTAGAGAGTGAATGAGACAAACAACGAAAAAGTAAAAACAAAGTTCTTTCGTCTTTCTAGAAAAGACTGAACACTAAAAACAAACACAAAAATTGTTGCATTATTTCTAAAACTCAATTTTATCTCTCAGTCGCCGTCTAATTAGTATTCATTAAAATTGTGTATTTTTCAAGAATATTATTATTCCGCTATCTGTGCCATACATTAATGCTATCTATTTATTTGATCATGGCATAAAATGCTTGAATTATTGCTAATTTTATATATATTTAATGTTTTCGCTAAAAATCTTGTTGTAATAAAAGTCTGCCCACGACTTGAATAAATATATTCCGTATATTTATGCTATAATATTAAAAACAAGGATTAACAGGGTAATTCCATATTAATAATAAATCAATTTATGAGTTAATACGGGAAAGTCACACAAAATTATAAACCAATACTAGACTAGAATCTAATGAAACATAAATTAGCGCTTATGTTATGATTACATCGATATGTGCTAAATATGTTTCGCAATTATGACGGCGCTTAAGACTCCCGGTGCTATTATTCACGTAAAATATCGTTGACTTTTAGCTACGAGAGTAGAAAAAAAGTCATATACAAAATACTTACTCTTGATATATACATTCCTATCATTCCCGGCGTACCCTCCCTTTCCTCCAATCCATTGCCACACAGTGTTTGTCTCCCCAAACACCCGACACATCTCTCTTACAGTTTTAATTTCGTTAATACACGTCATGTCACGCCTAATCTCTCTCTCTCTCTCTCTCTCTCTCTCTCCCATTACGGAGAGAATAATAACATTAAAGTTTTAAAAAACATTTTATTGAACATTACATTAGTTGACAATAACGAGAAATGTCTTTTCATAGCAATTAATTATTAGTGCAGTTATTTGGCTGTAGTATACCATCGACTGTCTGGAATTACTGTACAATATGTTTGGTTTGGTGTATATATCTGCCAAACTGTCTGTGCGTCTGGTGTACGATCAGTATGTCCTCCCAAACGATCTATGGCTGGCCAAACACCCATACACACCACGACAATAGACATCCTTTTCCCCCGACTTTTTGCTACACACTTATCAGTGCACTAACACTACGAGAGAAAACAAATATCTTATCTACAGATCGACCACTCATTTGTTTTGTTCACTATTTTTGTGCATAAAATATATAAATTATAATTTCCACGAAAATATACACAATACATACGGATATATATCGCTATAATAGATACCCGGGATAAACAATTCTAATTAATTTAATATGATATTACATTATTTTTTATGTAACACGAATAATTCTGTATAAATAAAATGTGTGGGCTTTTTGAATAATACGTGAAACTAAATATAGCTATAAAATGCTATTATGCTTGTACTGGTATATATTATGTATCTACATTTTATTGATTAGACATTTTCGTAGTAGGCTTATATATAGTCGAGAATAAATTGAATAAAAGTTTTTAATATTATAGTTCACTTAGATTACGGTATTAAATTGGGTACTATTTATAAACAGATTACAAATCAAATATTTATAGAATTTTTCAAATATCATATGTACTGAATATTTACCTAATTAATGTTTGACTAATTTTTAAATACATCTATGCGCATACTATACCCAAATTTGGCATAATTTATAGCTAGCTAATTAATGCACTTAACCAGAAATATATTTATAATTTTATACTAAATATTTATCTATATTTTACGATATATAGCACGAAGTATTGGCCGCATCTGACAAAGTGATCCTGCGGTTAAATGACCTGGTCTCGTGGATCACCGACAAAGTGGACTGGATGACTGGGCTCAAAACCAGTACAAATTGCTGCATCGGTATGTGATCATATTATTTGAACATTTATTTTTACTGTATGCCAGCGATTTAATTAATATTTATTTGAATACCGCATTCATATAATATTAGATTGAAATGTACAAATGTTTTATATAAAGTAATTTTCAGAGTTTATTTTTTTTATTCATTTTCAATGAGATTTTTGGTGTATATTATATTCAACTTCCCTGTGCTCTCCATCCCAGTCCCCAATCCTGTTCCCTCTCATATCACTCACACATCGGATAATTGAGTTAAAAGAAAAATATTTTTCTCTCATTTATCTCTCTTTGCGAGAGAGAGAGAGAGAGAGAGAGAGAGAGCAAACGAGAAGTAATTATTGATTATATAAATTATATAAGAGATGTACTGAATATATGATAAGAAATTATTATTATTTCGTTTAAACCCTTAAAGACTACAATATTATTATTCACTAATATTTTTCTCTGCCTCCAAACTCAATACAATTTAATACAAATATACATTTTTATACATTTCATTCACAAGCACATAGTTTCTAATGTGTTGTATATATTATATAATTCAATGATTGATTAATATTTGATATGCGAGTGTTAGCTCGGGTAGGGAAGGCATACACAAACTCGCACATAACTATCTACCGGTGCACTGCACTGCTATATATCAAGAATAATATCTATAATACTGTATATAAAAGTGGAAATTCACTCAAACTATTAAATGATATATATTTTTGTTATTTTTGGCGATGAAATATTGTCTGCAATTTTGTTTTGTCTGTCGGTGCAAAAGGGCATAAAAAGCCAATTATTTGTTATGTATTTTAATTTCAAGTAAATCATTTCAAATACAATAAACCCGTATATAAAATAAAAATTATTTCTATTATAAAAAAGATATAAAAGTATTATATTTCGCTATTCATTGCATTTTTGCATTTGTTTCTCATATTTCGCTCTATTTTTCTTATTATAAATATTTGGACTAAATATCGAGAAATATCTAAAAACTATTATTATATTAAGCTATTGTACTGCAAAAGTATATAATTTATAATTGCGATAAGCGATCGCGGTATGCATATTAATAATATTAAATTTATAAAATAATTTGTTATTTTTGAAATTCTTAAACCAAACCCACATTAAGTTATATTAAATGTCACTTTTTTTTATTAAAAAAACTGTTTTTATATAATATTTACCATTTTTGCACTATTAAAATATATTACTTCAATTGCATATACGGTGTAATGCGTTATATATTTTCTTCAATACATTTCAAATTACTTTTTATTCAATTGAATGAACATTTTCTGCACAAATATATTTTTAAACATTATATACAGTAGACAACAACGAAACTTATATATTTATATATATAATACCAATTCCTAGTATTTGAATGTATTTCCTTTGGGGCAATAAATTTGGATTTTAGTGCAAATAAATTTATTTCTCTGTTGAAAAACAATTCAATTTTTTACATAATTTTCTCGTTTTCAAATCCAATATATTGTCTATATTTCTATTCGTATATAT